>JBAIZL010000050.1:2815000-3050000 GCA_036971475.1 Prosapia bicincta
GAGGTGTTTGCTTCATTGTACCAAGTTACACCATCGTCTCAACTAATACCACGTTTAATTCTACTAAAATCTTATCTTTGAGGTGTTTCCTTCATTGTACCAAGTTACACCACGTCTCAACTAATATACCACGTTTAATTCTACTAAAATCTTACCTTTGAGGTGTTTGATTCATCGTACCAAGTTACACCATTGTCTCAACTAATACCACGTTTAATTCTACTAAAATCTTATCTTTGAGGTGTTTGCTTCATTGTACCAAGTTACACCACGTCTCAACTAATATACCACGTTTAATTCTACTAAAATCCTATCTTTGAGGTGTTTGCTTCATTGTACCAAGTTACACCATCGTCTCAACTAATATACCACGTTTAATTCTACTAAAATCTTACCTTTGAGGTGTTTGCTTCATTGTACCAAGTTACACTATCGTCTCAACTAATATACCACGTTTAATTCTACTAAAATCTTATCCTTGAGGTGTTTGCTTCATTGTACCAAGTTACATCATCATCTCAACTAATATACCACGTTTATTTCTACTAAAATCTTACCTTTGAGGTGTTTGCTTCATTGCTCAACTAATATACCACGTTTATTTCTACTAAAATCTTACCTTTGAGGTGTTTGCTTCATTGTATCAAGTTACACCACGTCTCAACTAATATACCACGTTTAATTCTACTAAAATCTTACCTTTGAGGTGTTTGCTTCATTGTACCAAGTTACACCATCGTCTCAACTAATATACCACGTTTAATTCTACTAAAATCTTACCTTTGAGGTGTTTGCTTCATTGTACCAAGTTACACCACGTCTCAACTAATATACCACGTTTAATTCTACTAAAATCTTACCTTTGAGGTGTTTGCTTCATTGTACCAATTTACACCACGTCTCAACTAATATACCACGTTTAATTCTACTAAAATCTTACCTTTGAGGTGTTTGCTTCATTGTACCAAGTTACACCACGTCTCAACTAATATACCACGTTTAATTCTACTAAAATCTTACCTTTGAGGTGTTTGCTTCATTGTACCAAGTTACACCACGTCTCAACTAATATACCACGTTTAATTCTACTAAAATCCTATCTTTGAGGTGTTTGCTTCATTGTACCAAGTTACACCATCGTCTCAACTAATATACCACGTTTAATTCTACTAAAATCTTACCTTTGAGGTGTTTGCTTCATTGTACCAAGTTACACTATCGTCTCAACTAATATACCATGTTTAATTCTACTAAAATCTTATATTTGAGGTGTTTGCTTCATTGTACCAAGTTACATCATCGTCTCAACTAATATACCACGTTTAATTCTACTAAAATCTTACCTTTGAGGTGTTTGCTTCATTGTACCGTTACACCATCGTCTCAACTAATATACCACATTTAATTCTACTAAAATCTTATCTTTGAGGTGTTTGCTTCATTGTACCAAGTTACACCATCGTCTCAACTAATATACCACGTTTAATTCTACTAAAATGTTATCTTTGAGGTGTTTGCTTCATTGTACCAAGTTACACCATCGTCTCAACTAATATACCACGTTTAATTCTACTAAAATCTTATCTTTGAGGTGTTTGCTTCATTGTACCAAGTTACACCATCGTCTCAACTAATATACCATGTTTAACTCTACTAAAATCTTATCTTTGATGTGTTTGCTTCATTGTACCAAGTTACACCATCGTTTCAACTAATATACCACATTTAATTCTACTAAAATCTTACCTTTGAGGTGTTTGCTCCATTGTACCAAGTTACACCATCGTCTCAACTAATATACCACGTTTAATTCTACTAAAATCTTATCTTTGAGGTGTTTTCTTCATTGTACCAAGTTACACCATCGTCTCAACTAATATACCATGTTTAACTCTACTAAAATCTTATCTTTGAGGTGTTTGCTTCATTGTACCAAGTTACACCATCGTCTCAACTAATATACCACGTTTAATTCTACTAAAATCTTACCTTTGAGGTGTTTGCTTCATTGTACCAAGTTACACCATCGTCTCAACTAATATACCACGTTTAATTCTACTAAAATCTTACCTTTGAGGTGTTTGCTTCATTGTACCAAGTTACACCACGTTTTTGAACGGTAATTGTAAATTCCAACAATCGCTTTTGTTGTTTTTAATTTTTGCTAATTCACTTTCACTGTAAAATACAACGGGTTGCAACTTGGAGAGGTCAGTGAGCCGTCCCTAAACCACGCAACATAGCGTGCTCTTACTGCCGTAAAGGTTTATCGACATTTTTTACCTCTAGTTTATTGTTTTTATGAATCATATCTAAATATTAAGTTTTGATTTATTGATATTAAAACCGACAGTATTCTATTTGCAAACATAGATCTATGCTGTAATGTTTATTTCCTATATTTGGCCACTTTAATTCGTCTCTTAAAGTAAAAACGTTTGAAGCATAGGACGAAGTACGTTTTTCCAAGTGGCCAAAGAACAATAAGTGGGACGTGCACGGAGTTTGTGAGGCGACAGTTCTTGCTTCAGCAGTACTTTGACTATCCTCGCTGCATATCGAATGCTGCAGTGTTTTCCTGACGTCTATGTATAAACTTAAGTGCCGTATGGCGGAATATTTTCCATACATTGAAATCAATATTATAATAATATAATATAGGATAGTTAAAATTATCCTGAAATTATAATTTTACACACATACAAACACGCACACGCACACACACACGCGCGCGCGCGCACACACCCTTTTGTGTGTGCATTTATATTTATACAAATACATGTACATATAGACTTATATATATACAGAATTTAATTCGTGTGTCTTGGGACTTAACGTAGTTGGCTGCTCTGGTCCATTACGACTCCCCACCCAGATTTTTGGAGGACTGCATTTATTACTACCTTGTTGAACCTCTGAACCCCGTCGCGAATCTAACCTCAAACTCGTTACGTCCGGGTGACTTGCGTATGTAAGAGTCTTTCGACCTCACTGTAAGGCCTGGACTGGTGACCGACCCGACGCTGGGACGAGAGAAACTTCAACCAGTGACAGCAGTTCGCCCGCATTTTCCAAACTACTCATACGTATGTAACCTCCCAACGTCCAGGTTTCCGTACCTCTATACTCCGTCTGATTAGTTCCGTCCGGGTAATGCAATCGGACCTTTATTGCCTCCCGAGTGGCCTTACTTAAGGACCGGACCCCCAGACTGGAGGCGTGGTTCTAAGAGGCCATAATCCACCCTATTAGACCTTGTGGAACCATACATATATACACACTTGACAGTAACACTGTCGGTGTTTCTTCTTTAGGGCATAAGTATAATAATGACTATAGAAGGACAACAAATTAATTCATTATTCTTGGCTAACTTTTGTTTATTCTAAATAATTGTGTAACATCTGCATATACATTGGCTACTCGTAACTAGTTATTTATTAATACAAATCGTAATTTGAGGCTTACGTCAGTTTTTAAGAAATTAACAGAAAAACGTGAGGCAACATGTCCTGCCTGAGTAGTGTGATTGTAGATAATACCAACTTTTGATAGGTAACAGCACTGAAACCTATTGGACAATAGGTTGTCCCGAGCACTAAACAGTTCTGGGGAGGGGGCGGACCTGGGTAAAAGAATTAAGTTCAAATAAATTATATAAAAACAATAGAAGTGTTCTTACCTGGTGGGTTTTCCTAATGTTTAGAACGTATTATTTAACATTAGACCATTGAGGGTGTGGCCCACTCCATACCCATACTGACAAGTACGTACATAAATTTCATTTCCCAAATAAATATATTATTTATTCAATAACTTGTAATCCTAGAGTGTTTTTTGTTCCCTTCTTATTGTAAATAATGGCAAATCGGATGTGAATGTTCTCGACCTTAATAGTAGTTAAACTGAAAGTTATTTCCAAATTATTCTTTATTGATATTACATTTATTGCCGCTTTTAAAGGAAGAAGCTTCCTATCATAACGGTTTATAGTAATTGTCCTGATGCTTTCTATTACAGAATTAGGTTAAGTTTGCCATACGTCATACTGAAGCACAGTTTTGCGGCGAGTTTATTGGTGCTAAAATATAATGTATTTTGAACATAAATATCTTTCAAGTACTTCCCCAGTTTGATTAGTTTTGGAACAAATATGAAAGGGGAGGTGCTTAGCTTCAGAAAAAGTGTATTGTTTCATATTGCTTCAAACAATACGGTATGAAGTTAAATATGCTCTTTGGGAGACTATGGTGTTAATTAGGTTCTTTGAAATATATTTTAGAAATTTACTCTCAAGAACCTTGCGTCCCTTTTCGTAAGACACAAAATAACTCTTAATAGTTGAAAAATGGAGAAATTAAATTCTAAATGGGTTATTGAGGTTTCAATATGGATTTATTAAAACATGTTAGGAAAAAGCCAACAAACCACTAAAATAGCAATCACACAGCTACAATAGCCACCTAACCTCTACAATGGTGATCAACCATCTGTAATTCCCTCTAAGCCTCTACAATACCCAATAAAACTCAACAATAATTACCAAACCTCTCCAACACCCTCTACACCTATAAAATGGCCATCAACTCTCTATAATTGTCACTAATGCTCTGCAATACCCAATAAAACTCGACAATAGCCACCAAAATTCTACAACACGCCCCCCAAACGTCTACAATGGCATAAAGTCTTAATAATTACCAGCGAGTTTCTAAAATAGCAACAAAATATCTAAAATAGCCACCTAACCTCTGCAACAGCCACCTAACCTCTGCAACAGCCACCTAACCTCTTCAACAGCCACAAAACTACTAAATTAGCTAATAAACCTTCACAATTGCCAACAAGCTTCTAAAATAGCCACCAAACCTCTACAATATTCATCAAACCTATTCGATGGCTATCAATACTATATAACAGCCATAAAACCTCTACAATAACCAACAAACCTCTAAAATGACCACCAAACCGCTAAATTAGCCAACAAAATCCTACATTACAACAAAACCAAACATTCACAATCGCCACCAATTCTCTACAATAGCCACCAAGCCCCTACAATAGCCACCAAGCCTCTACAATAGCCACAAAACCTCTACAATATTCATCAAACCTATACGATGGCTATCAATACTATATAATATCCATTAAACCTCTACAATAACCAACAAATCTGTAAAATAACCATGAAACCCCTAAAATAGCCAACAAAACCCTAAATTATCTACCAAACCTTCACAATGACTACCAAACCTCTATTTACTGACATTTCTCACAACACGCCCTCTGTAGTTGATCAGTGTATTGTTCAGAGCAAAGAAATATCAGTAATTAGTGTTTTTTGCCACGTAAAATGATAAAAATGTTAGCCAAAAAACCTCAAGATGAACAAAATACCTGGAAACATTTTAAAGATTAGTGAAATGATATTTTCTCCTATTTTACTAAATGAGTACATTACATTTAAAATGAGCGCTTATATATAAAATACATGTTATTAAATTTATTACTTATTTTTATTATAGACAATCATTGAGTAGTTATCAATCGAATAGGTGTTAATTTAATGACGTATATGAAGTCCTCCCCTCATACATAGATGAAGTGTTTACGTACATTAAACACTTTTAAACTGAAATAAACAATAATGTTAAGAAAAGTTTGAAATAAAAACATTGTTTAGAAATGTGACGTTTTAATAAAGGTACTTCAATTCTGGGGTTGTTCTATTGAATAGGGATATATACAGGAACGGAAAGTTTACGTAATGGATTAGTTTTAGATTAGACTCCAACCCAAGTCACACCAGATAGCGATGCATTGACTAACTTCGAAGAAACAGAATTAAACCTTTTCGCCAAATAGATAACTCACTTAAGTTATTTCATGATTTTATATTTACTTAGTCTAGAAATGTAACTTTAAGTCCTGTAAAATTTAAATAAGAGTAATAATATAGTAAAATTTATTTAATATCTTGTAAACTATTACTGGAATGTAGTTTATACTTGATATTTATAAAAAAAGGTATATATATATATATATATATATAGCCTAAACCTATATACAATAATAAACCTCAGAAAAATATTTCAATATTTTGCATTTATGGAGTTATTAAAACTTTTAGCTGATTTATCTAAAATCAAGTGATATTAACAAAAACGTTTTTAGAGTGAATTAAAAAAAAACTTAGGTAAAAAAAAAATGCATTTTTCTTAATTTTAATAAATAATTACAATTTTTATAAATAAAGTAACATAACCTATGCGTTAAAACAGCTGTTCTACCACATAACCTATAACATAAAATATATCAGCTGTTTTATGGAGTCATATGTTACACTTATTTTAAGTGAATTGGGACGAAATAACTATATTGCATTCCTTGCCCCTTTTGTGAAAAGTTTTTCTCCCATATAAAACTAAAATTAATTCATTAAATTTAATGAATTAGTATTTTAAAAAACTGTATTTACATCAAGTGTCATCCACTACAAGAAAATTAAATGTATTTGAACTTGAATGGATAAATAAAAATATATTTTTATTAAAGAATGAAAAATATATGAGTGTGAACTAATTGAAGGAATTGAATAGCAGGTTGGCTTCTTTTGTATAAAATGTTTAACAACACCCCCCCCCCCATCACACAAACACACACTCGGAGATTAATGCGGTCAGTTGTAGTTGGAACGAATCGAAAAGGCTTGGGGAAGGTTCACTGCACAACTACTTATATAAAATCTGTTTTTAAAGCTTTTAAATCTAAGTTTACGCTGGATATTTCAAAAAGACAATTTCCAAGAGACGTTCTGGATTCTGTTTTTATCGACTGCGATATTTGGCTTTCTTGTTACCGCGTTGTTAAACGATCCTAAGCCACGCATACACTGTATCAGGTAAAGAGATACGTGAGTGTCTGCTTGCGTTTATGAAGAGGAAGATTTATTCAACTTTTTTTCAACCTGTGTTTTTATATCTAAAGTTAGTGTAGCATTCACTGGAAACCTCCCATTTATGGGTTGAAAATAGATATAAATTAACGATTTTCCGAATGGGTCTGAAATGGGTTAAGATTGGAACTAATTATTGTTTCTGTTTACAAGACTGAATACTTAATACATCGCCAAAACGTTTACCTTGTTGTTGAGTTAACTTGAACAAGTGAACAATGAATGAGGGTACGGTTGATATTTTTGTTAATAACACAACATTTTGGCAACTATTTCGTTGCCCTAACATAGCCTGAAAACAATGTTACACTACTTTTAATTACATATACAAAATACTGGAACAGACCTTACGACAATTTAAAATTTTAGTCAACAAATTAATGCAAATATTAAGTCAACTTTAAAACACCAAATAAGTAAGAGTCAAAAACATGTACAAAACTAAAAACAGTAACAACACTAAGAGAACAACAATATTCACATAAAATTAAAGACAAAAATAAAACGAACAACAAAAAGGTAAAAAACATACAGATTAACGGAAATAAAACCCACGTCCTTCGATGTTTTCAACATATACAAAACTTAGGAAAATAATTTTAATGTTGATACCTTTTTTTGTAAGTTAATATGAACATTCAGAATAAATCCTGCTCAGGATTGATGAGGAGGACGAACTAGTTGCCGAAACGTCCATTACTAAATATCCTTTACTCGATTACCAACCGTAGTCTTATGTATTCAATACTTAATACAAGTACTTGTACAAAAATGAATTAAATTTTTGAGGATCGGTACTTCGGCTATTTTATGTAGGACTATTTGTTTATTCGCTTATTAATGCATGGATTTTTGTAATATAGAAAATAATTAAATCCTAAAATGTAAAACACAAAATAACTACATGTTATACACTTGATAAACAACTGATTTTTTTCTGGTTGTTAATTAAAGGCCCAACAAAATAATGTAAAATAATAATGTAAAGTTTTGTCTTTGAGAAACATGATAATTTCTTAAATTGATTTTTCTATTTAGTTTAAATATTTTATTAGTAACATTTTTTTCAACATGTTTATACAATATCTAGAAAAATTTATGGATATAAGCTTCATATTACTTCTGTAACTACAGATTCAATACAAAATATATTTCACACGCAACTCAAAAAGTAAAATAACCTATTTTTAGTTATAGGAATATAACATATTGGTACAATAAATTCATACATGTAAAATGCAATTTAATATAATAATTAAATTACGAATGCTGTGGCAATCTAACTATTAATGGCATACAAGTCACTTTATCTAGCGTGACGTAAGCAAACTATTGCCAGTGCAGTGGTGTAGGGAGCACCATGTGGTGCGCTATTTAGGCCAGAATGCTTACAATAATACTGACTTTATTACTACGAATGATGTGGCAATCTAACTATTAATGGCATACAAGTCACTTTATCTAGCGTGACGTAAGCAAACTATTGCCAGTGCAGTGGTGTAGGGAGCACCATGTGGTGCGCTATTTAGGCCAGAATGCTTACAATAATACTGACTTTATTACTACGAATGATGTGGCAATCTAACTATTAATGGCATACAAGTCACTTTATCTAGCGTGACGTAAGCAAACTATTGCCAGTGCAGTGGTGTAGGGAGCACCATGTGGTGCGCTATTTAGGCCAGAATGCTTACAATAATACTGACTTTATTACTACGAATGATGTGGCAATCTAACTATTAATGGCATACAAGTCACTTTATCTAGCGTGACGTAAGCAAACTATTCCCAGTGCAGTGGTGTAGGGAGCACCATGTGGTGCGCTATTTAGGCCAGAATGCTTCCAATAATACTGACTTTATTACTACGAATGATGTGGCAATCTAACTATTAATGGCATACAAGTCACTTTATCTAGCGTGACGTAAGCAAACTATTCCCAGTGCAGTGGTGTAGGGAGCACCATGTGGTGCGCTATTTAGGCCAGAATGCTTCCAATAATACTGACTTTATTACTACGAATGATGTGGCAATCTAACTATTAATGGCATACAAGTCACTTTATCTAGCGTGACGTAAGCAAACTATTCCCAGTGCAGTGGTGTAGGGAGCACCATGTGGTGCGCTATTTAGGCCAGAATGCTTACAATAATACTGACTTTATTACTGCGGTTTTCTTTATGCCGGCACTTTTCACTGCTAACACAGCTCTTTTAAACAATTGACACAGATAAAAATTTATCCTTTATTTTACAGCTTCTCTAACGGAGCCGGCAAAGACGTTTATATTAAAATACATTGTTGAAAATATTTGTTTCTATTATTTATTTTAAGGAAAATAGCTCTACGGGATATAGTGTCTGGATTTTTTGATTTTACTAAATATTAAATGCGTGTGTATAAATATACTCACCTTCACTTCTGTTAGAAATATTTGAGTACATTTTTCTGCCTTTCCTATCATTAATATAATTTTTATTCTTGAAGCGTTTCGAAATAACTCCATTCTCAAGACTTTATTAGTACACTGTTATCTTTTTAAGAATAGCATGGAATTTTAGAATGTAATTATTCTTGAGAATGGAATCACTGTATTTCAAATGCGTCAACAGGAAAAAAATATTTTAATGATAAACGCTCAGAAATGTACTCAAATCCATACTTGCATAAACACTAGGTTATAAATGTAAATATCTCTTTCTCACGTTTGTACATATCTTTTACAATTCTTTCTGTTAGTTCACACCTCCATCTTTCTCTCTCTCTCTCTCTCTCTCTCCCTCCCTCTCTCTCTCTCTCTCTCTCTCTCTCTCTCTCTCTCTCTCTCTCTCTCTCTCTCTCTCTCTCTCTCTATATATATATATATATATATATATATATATATAATTATATATATATATATATATAGAATATAATATATATAGAAAACCAACGCAGACATATCAAATAATACCTAATTATTCAAACCATCCATACAACCAAAAAATGGCAGCGCTTTATAATTTACTACATAGAATGCACAAAATACCAATGAACTTAAATGATCAAATAAAAGAGAAAAATATAATATATCAAATTGGTTTGGAAAATGGATATAAAAGAAAAACTATAGATAAATTAAATAATAATATAATAAGAAAACAGAAACTCGAAAATAATTTTGTACCTAATAAGAGAGAAAATATTTGGACAACTTTTACATTCACTGGTAACGAAATAAATAAAATTACAAGATTATTTAAAGAAACAAATTTACAAATTACATATAAAACGATAATAAAATTACCTGAAGATGTTGATACTATTTTATCGGCGAAAAGCTCTGAATAAATATATTCCTTAAAAGTATTCTTGTTTTTGAAATATTTTTAATTTATTAAATATATATATATATATATATATATATATATATATATATATTATAAACACACACACACACACACATAAACGCACGCACACACAGTTCAAACTTTCAATCGATTATAAAATACTTTTTATACATTTATTGAAGTTCAAATACAATTCTTTAAATTTGTAGTAGATGTCAATTTTTGATATTACATTTTTTTCAAATTTCTATTCCTTACGTAAAATTATTTAATTATTTTTTTTTCTATATGGTAGGAAAATTGTTCAACAAAATAAGAAAGTTATAAAGGGAAGCAATATAATCCTAAAATATGTGATAACATTTAGTTTCATGCAACAGCTGATTTTATGTTATAGTTTTGTGGTAACAGAGCTGTTTTAACGCATGGGTTATGTTACTTTATTTATATTAATTGTAAATATTTAATAAAAAGCAACTAAAATATAACTTTTTATGTTGATCTAAGTAGAAATGTATTTGTTTACATTATTTATTCTTTAAAAACTAATTTATTTACAAAGTTTTGTAATTTTTCTAAACGTGTAATGTTTCGTAGAAGTAATTCAGTTTCGTTGTTTTGTCTCAAAGTATTACATTAAGCCATTACAGCTGGAGACAGCGATATCTGTCAGCTGTAATGCCCGTCATCTCTAACCCGTTACACCTGGGATTCCGAGGCTAAACCTTGTTAACGGCCCCGAAGAGTTTCGTCTTCTGCTTGACACGTCATTAGACACGTTTTTCAGAAGCAAATGGATTACGTTTTTCAGTAATTATACTTAGAGATGTACTATATATTTATAGCCCAATGCTTTCCAGTTTGTAAATGTTAGATTGATTGTAAACCATCGGAAGTGGAGTGTGGTAAAAAATACAATGGCAAAAATTAAGTAAATCCCAAAACCTGTCTCTAGGAAGAAGTATATGTGCTCTTGTATTTTTAATCTATAATGTACTTTGTACATGGACTTTGTATATATTTCGAGTTTAAAATAAATATTACAACAATTGAAAATACGTTAGTTAGTTACACTTGCTTACTAATTGTAACTGGAGTCATAGCCTGAGTTGAAAATGGTACAAATCTGTAATCATAAAAATAAGCGTGTTACGGTCCAAGAGAACCTAGTACACCACAAAAAACGTTTTATTTATGTTTTAATTTATATTTCGGTTACAAATTAATCATCTTATGAAGGAATTACTATAAGACTTAACTTCTTGTTAGAAGTTAATTCGTAGTAATTTCCTCTGAAGATGATTGCTCTGCAATTGAAACGTACAATAGGACTTAAATTAAACGTATTTGTGTTTTAAGAAGTTTTATTTATTTATAATAAAAATATACTCCATTTTTGCTCTAAGTTATTAAGTCTTAATTATTTACGACCAGAAGAATGTTTTTAGGTTATGTTTATTCTCTCCATGTTCCCTCGTGCAAGCACAAACGTCTATATAAAATGCTAAAACATGATTTTATTTAATATTTAATAATTTCTTGAACACTATAACAAATATCCTTTACATTTAATAAACTTTTATCACCATACATTTCCAACGATTTACTTACTCGGTTAGTTTCACTGTAAACAGTGGACCGAAAAACGTTTCAAAACGCACCCCTTCCTCACCCCGCATACATTGTCCTGGCGGTGAAGTAAAGGTTAAACCGTTAATGTTTACCACAGTTCCAACTCTGCCCGTAACACAGATACAAGCGAGCACAGAACAGCGCCGGTGGCAGTAACATTAAACGTTATGATCATTGTGGCACTGTGTTAACCCTTGGCCACTTGCACGCAAGATGGACTGTTTGTAAAGCGGGCAAATTGTTTTAACAGCTTTTACGTTACTTGTCAGACAGTTTCGTGTCTTTGATGTTTTTATAAAGAGCAACTTGTTCGAAGTTCTTCACACATTCTGTATTATGTGTGAATTTATTTATCTGCTATAATTGATAATTAAATGCATTTTTTCCTGATTTTGCATACATAATATGAATTAAAACATACATTCTAAAAAAAATAATTAAGATTGCCTTTATATGACTCAAAAGAGGTGTGAAAGTTTGAATAAACATAACCTCAATTTACCAGCAAACTTAAAACCGTATACAGTCTCAATGTTTTGTAAAAATAATCACTATATTATTACATTGCTAAAATCACTACATTGATATATATAGCTGTTTTACGACAAAAAATAATCAACTCTTAATCGTAATCCAGTTATGCCATCTCAATAGTCTGGTTTTTTCTACGCCCGATTAAAATAAAGGTCTTCGTTTAACTTAGCAATCGGTTAGTTTACGTAGTAAATTCCAATCTTTCTGTTTTCTTAACGATTCTGTGCCATGTCCTAGCTAGATACGTATTAGTATCCTGTCCCAGCTGGATACTGTGTAACCTAATTCTATTGTGTTATAACATAGTGAAGACGGTCGTGGATTTTAGAGGCCAGATTTTTATGATGATAAGGTAAGTTTTACGATTTATTTTACGACTTTTAAAATAACTTTTTACTCGTGTAGAATTAGTTTTAAAGTACTGTAGCCCAAGTAAAAACAATTAATATAAACAGAAATTTTGTAAAGTCCTGCTTGGGTCAACAAAGAAAAATGTGTTTTTTAAACTTTTTAATAAATAATTAGAATTAATATAAATCAAGTAACAACCCATGAGTTATAACAGCTGTTGTACGACATAATTCATAACATAAAATCAGCTGTTTTATCAAATCATATGTTATTATTTATTTTAAGCCAAATGATACAAAATAACTATATTGCATACCTTGCCCCTTTGTGAAAGGTTTGCCCCCCCCCATATAAAATTAAATTAATTCTTTAAATTTAATTAATGAATAATTATTAGAAATAACTATTAACATCAAATGCTATCCTCTATAAGTTTTAAAGAATATATGCGAACTTGAATGGATGAATAGACAGTATTTTTTTATCGATTGAAATTTTGAACAAGACACGAGGAGAGTGTATGTAAGGAGAGCGTGAACTAATAATAGGAACTGAAAGAACTAGTCGGTTCAATGTCTCTTAAGCATTACTTAAGTGCGAATGAACTCGTACTTTACCAGGCCGCCTACAGTAATATTTAATCGTAATACGAATCTTGGTGTTTAAATATTTGCTTTGGTATTGAAAATGAAATTAATGAAGGCAATTAAACCTAAAACTGTATTTTGTCAACATCACTCTTATTAATATTTGCTCTTTATTAAGTAAATAACTCGTGAGAGATTATAATTAATTACTTACCTCTCTTCAATTTCATTAATTGCTTCTTCTGGCGGAAACTTCATAAAAATCCTGAGATATCATTTTTCTACTCTTTAACAACCATTTTATATTATTGGACATTCTGATAATGAAAAACAAAAAAACATGAAAAACTCTCCCGAATACTAAAGTTATATAAAACTAAAGTTTCGAGAATTTTTTTTTAATTGTTTAAAACTTTAAACAGTGAGATTTGTTCTACAAAATATCAATATTTGTTTTACATGCAGAACAAAAAAAGTTTTTTGTAGGAACTACCTTTCGGGCAATAATATTTTTTATCCCACACTATGACTACGGAAATCATTAAATTGTAACTATTGGAAATGGTTAAATATCTGCTGTACAGAGACTTTTTCTCTTATTAAAGAATATTTTTCTAAATGAGAGAATATTTTATTTTATATTTACTTGTACAAATATTCATAAATAAAGAATTATTGTAGCATGTTTTAGTAGAGATTTATCGATTTGTCTTCATTATTATAAATATGATTAATGTAATTGATAAATAATTTACAAAAACAATTTTGTGTTTATAGAATGCCCAAGTTTTATTCGTATTTCTTAATAACTATTTTTTAATTTTGTAAATAATATTTTCATCATTTCTTTAAATGGTCGCTACCATTTAACTTTTCGTATTATTGAAGTACGTGTTACAATGCTAAATCTTACATCATCTAATCTGAGATCTATGTCCCTACTCTCATCGTGTTTATATTCAATGTCACCTATATTTCGTAGATGATAGTTTACATACTGGATCACCGCCTTAAAACTAAAAAATGTATCATTTAATCAAGTCCGACTTATATTGTACTTTTTTCTCTCCTCGACATTTTACCAAATCCTTTTAAACTGATGGAAAATAAGTTATGGTTGTTGCACTATTTCAATTAGTTTACATCGGTTTCGTTACGGACAAAACTTCAATAAAGGTTTTCCTATCGACAATTGTTCTTTCACTTCATATTAATTTGTTTACGAAACTGTCAGACGTATTTTCCCTTTCATCTGGATATGTTACACGTCAGAGTTGTACGACTCTTAAAGTGTTTCCGACTTGAACTTGGTGAACGAAAGCTCACAATCCCTAAGTAAATTAGCCCTCATTGCTTAAGTTGTGTTTAAAATTTTAAATTACCTTCAAACGTTTTTGTAATATTCTTTCTTTTCACTGAAGTTATTAATTTCAGTCACATGTGACTTTTTATTTAAATACAGCTTACATTATTAAACACTAATTCGAATTGTCGTCTATGTTCCTCCTCTCTCTTTCAATCCCCTCTATCCACCTCCTTTTTTCTTTACTCCCCTCCCTACAAAGTTCCTCAAACTTCTCCCCTATAATCCTCACGCCGAAACCCCTCTCCAAACCCCCTTCCCTCAACATATCTTACCTCAAACGGGCTTTAATAAAATCCTCCTCAACTTACCTCAATCTCTTCCCTCTAACCTTCTCTCTTTCTTCTCTTCTTTTTGTCGGTCTCTTTCCCTTCCGTTGGTCTATCTGACCGGCTGTTTAGTCTCTCTCTCTCTCGCCCTCTCTCTCTCTCTCTCTCTCTCTCTCTCTCTCTCTCTCTATATATATATATATATATATATATATATATATATATATATATAATATGTTTTCTTGTTTAATAATTTTAAACAACATAGGTTATTCAAATAGAAGAATATTATTTATTTATATTCAAAGCTTTTCGTTGGTAAACACTACCAACGAGCACTGATGAAGTTGGTACTGATGATATTGGTATTATTTACCAACGTAAACCTTTGAATATAAATAAATAATATTCTTCTATTTGAATAACCTATGTTGGTTTAATATATATATATATATATATATATATATATATATATATATATATATATATATATAGTGAGTGTGTGTGTGTGCGAGTGAGAGAAAAGAAGAAGGGTAAAAGAGTTTAAGTATTTCTTTCACTAATAAAATATAATTCAGCTGTATAATGATTGATAAAAGTTCATATATATATATATATATATATATATATATATATATATATATATATATATATATATATATATATATATATATATATATATAGTGAGTGTGTGTGTGTGCGAGTGAGAGAAAAGAAGAAGGGTAAAAGGGTTTAAGTATTTCTTTCACTAATAAAATATAATTCAGCTGTATAATGATTGATAAAAGTTCATCTATATATATATATATATATATATATATATATATATATATATATATATATATATATATATAGTGAGTGTGTGTGTGTGTGTGTGTGCGAGTTAGAGAAAAGAAGAAGAGTAAAAGGGTTTAAGTATTTCTTTCACTAATAAAATCAAATTCAGCTGTATAATGATTGATAAAAGTTCATCTATATATATATATATATATAGTGAGTGTGTGTGTGTGCGAGTTAGAGAAAAGAAGAAGGGTAAAAGGGTTTAAGTATTTCTTTCACTAATAAAATCAAATTCAGCTGTATAATGATTGATAAAAGTTCATCTATATATATATATATATATATATATATATATATATATATATATATATATATATATATATATATATATATATATATATATATATATATATATAGTGAGTGTGTGTGTGCGAGTGAGAGAAAAGAAGAAGGGTAAAAGGGTTTAAGTATTTCTTTCACTAATAAAATGAAATTCAGCTGTATAATGATTGATAAAAGTTCATCTATATATATATATATATATATATATATATATATATATATATATATATATATAGTGAGTGTGTGTGTGCGAGTGAGAGAAAAGAAGAAGGGTAAAAGGGTTTAAGTATTTCTTTCACTAATAAAATGAAATTCAGCTGTATAATGATTGATAAAAGTTCATCTATATATATATATATATATATATATATATATATATATATATATATATATATATATATATATATATATATATATATATATATATAGTGAGTGTGTGTGTGCGAGTGAGAGAAAAGAAGAAGGGTAAAAGGGTTTAAGTATTTCTTTCACTAATAAAATATAATTCAGCTGTATAATGATTGATAAAAATTCATCTATATATATATATATATATATATATATATAGTGAGTGTGTGTGTGTGTGCGAGTGAGAGAAAAGAAGAAGGGTAAAAGGGTTTAAGTATTTCTTTCACTAATAAAATGAAATTCAGCTGTATAATGATTGATAAAAGTTCATCTATATATATATATATATATATATATATATATATATATATATATATATATATATATATATATATATATATATATATATATATAGAGTGAGTGTGTGTGTGCGAGTGAGAGAAAAGAAGAAGGGTAAAAGGGTTTAAGTATTTCTTTCACTAATAAAATCAAATTCAGCTGTATAATGATTGATAAAAATTCATCTATATATATATATATATATATATATATATATATATATAGTGAGTGTGTGTGTGTGTGCGAGTGAGAGAAAAGAAGAAGGGTAAAAGGGTTTAAGTATTTCTTTCACTAATAAAATCAAATTCAGCTGTATAATGATTGATAAAAGTTCATCTATATATATATATAGTGAGTGTGTGTGTGCGAGTGAGAGAAAAGAAGAAGGGTAAAAGGGTTTAAGTATTTCTTTCACTAATAAAATCAAATTCAGCTGTATAATGATTGATAAAAATTCATCTATATATATATATATATATATATATATATATATATATATAGTGAGTGTGTGTGTGTGTGTGCGAGTGAGAGAAAAGAAGAAGGGTAAAAGGGTTTAAGTATTTCTTTCACTAATAAAATCAAATTCAGCTGTATAATGATTGATAAAAGTTCATCTATATATATATATATATATATATATATATATATATATATATATATATATATATATATATATATATATATATATATAGTGAGTGTGTGTGTGTGCGAGTGAGAGAAAAGAAGAAGGGTAAAAGGGTTTAAGTATTTCTTTCACTAATAAAATCAAATTCAGCTGTATAATGATTGATAAAAGTTCATCTATATATATATATATATATATATATATATATATATATATATATATATATATAAATATATATATATATATATATATATATATATATATATATATATATAGTGAGTGTGTGTGTGTGTGTGTGCGAGTGAAGGAAAAGAAGAAGGGTAAAAGGGTTTATATATATATGGTATATATATACCATTGTATTCTGAGTGAAGCCACTGATGAAATTAAATTCTAAGAAACAAATTTTCGATTAAATACTGAGCTAAACTTTTCGATGAAAAGTTCTCTAGCGTAGGATTTGTAAATATTTTGTTTAAATAATACAATCCTGTTAGGTTTAAATTGACTTTAATATTGTTTCTCCAGCAATAATTTTGGCATTTTTCTCTAATCGTAGTTAATGCGTTATGTAAATATCTCTTACCCACGTAAGTGTTCAGTTCAGTGAGTTACAGAAAACAAATCTATTCTTCCGTCCTATTTACGAGTTTTTGTATTAGATTTAGTATTATTTAAAATTAAACTATTGAAATGATTTAGTGAAAATAAACTTAGATTTTGGTTTAGCGTTACCTACGTAAACAAAGCCCAATGTTTATAAAAATATGTCACGGATAACATCTGTGGAAAATTATATTAGTTCTGTGAAATTTATATTTTTGCTATGTATGAATCTTTCTTATGGTTTGTATAATTTTAAATGGATAGCGCCTCAGAAGTAAAACCAACTCCATTTCAGCGATAGTTTCTTTGTTTTTAGAAACTGGAACAATATAATATTGTGTTTGGCAACATGCCCAACTTATTTACTTTATTCTTGCGTTACGGATATCCCAATCACGAGTCACGGGTTATTTGAACTCTTACTGCCAGTTTGTAAGCTTCGTAATGAATTCAGTTTTAATTAAAATTTACCCAAGAATCCAATCAAAAAAGAAAATATTTATTGTGATTATTTTAAATTAATTAAATGGACTATTTACCAAAACAGATACTACACACATAATTATAAGACTTTAATTACATATGTGTGTCAGTGACTATGTCATCATCATCAATGATTCTATTAGAAACATATATACTTTAACTCTTAAATACAGTTAACGTTGTATGTTTGTAGTAGCATCACTGATGATGATGACGAGATAAGTCACTGAAACGTGTTTTATAATTGCGAGTTGTGTATATTAATTTTGTTTACAACCTAAACTCAATGTGAGCTCGAATATTATTTATAAGTAGTTGATTATTTTATTTGAATAAAGGTAAAGGCAAAATCTTTATAATATAAATATATGTATATATATATATATATATATATATATATATATATATATATATATATATAATAATTAACAACGTTATCTTTAACAATAAATGATGTATTTATCTCGTGATAATTGTCAAAATGCTACGCGACAAAACTAACGGGAATTTTA
The DNA here is from genome assembly GCA_036971475.1 of Prosapia bicincta. Classification (NCBI taxonomy): domain Eukaryota; kingdom Metazoa; phylum Arthropoda; class Insecta; order Hemiptera; family Cercopidae; genus Prosapia; species Prosapia bicincta. The sequence goes on from JBAIZL010000050.1 coordinate 2,834,056, forward strand.
GTTCTGAACGTTTTTATTGTGGACGTCAAGTGTATTTATAGATTTATTTTTCACTAATGGCCTCTGTAATAAGGCCATTACAGAATTTGTAATTCTTACAGGCCTCTGTAATAAGGCCATTACAGAATTTGTAATTCTTACATTCCTCTGTAATAAGGCCATTACAGAATTTGTAATTCTTACATTCCTCTGTAATAAGGCCATTACAGAATTTGTAATTCTTACATTCCTCTGTAATAAGGCCATTACAGAATTTGTAATTCTTACATTCCTCTGTAATAAGGCCATTACAGAATTTGTAATTCTTACATTCCTCTGTAATAAGGCCATTACAGAATTTGTAATTCTTACATTCCTCTGTAATAAGGCCATTACAGAATTTGTAATTCTTACATTCCTCTGTAATAAGGCCATTACAGAATTTGTAATTCTTACATTCCTCTGTAATAAGGCCATTACAGAATTTGTAATTCTTACATTCCTCTGTAATAAGGCATTTGCGAATTCTAAGTTCATTTCATTCACAGAGAAAACGTTATTGACCGGAGGTTAAAGCTAACCCCCTCTCTCCCCCTCTCTTTATCCCTAGAGGGGTATTGGAGATGTCAAGCAGCCTTCTGATTTGGAGACAATTAAGGGATTTCTGGGCAATGAAAAGTTACAAAGTCTTCGAATTATGAAAAGCTAAATACAAATGTCAAGTGCCGAAGCCTGGGGGCAAAGCTAATTTGCGACTTCCCTAAGCGGTTCAAGGGTTCAGTTTAACATTTAAATACTTTACAATGTGTATCTTTTGGAGTAAAAAACTGTACAAGGATCCCAAGGAAAGAAATGCTTCAGAAGGTCCTTTTGTTAGTACGTTGGTGTAGGGATTGCTTTTCTAGGATCGCTAAATCCTAGAAATAATCAAATTACCTTAGATATTCAGATGTTTTTAATAGTTCTTGGTCTTCATGGAACTGGAAATTAAAGTTTGCTTTCTCCTATTTTAAAATTCGAAACCCAACCATTACGGAATATCTTTCTCGCTGTGAATTTCCTTCAAGAAGTCAGTTCTGCTGTTATACATCAAACATTCCATTTCCTTTTTTTAATTAATGATGTTGTTTTTCAAAAGAAAACTTGAAACCGATCGAGCAAATTTTGTCCAGCTTTGTTGCTTTTGTATCCATCTTCGACCACCTCACCTCTGAAAAATGTCGTTTGAAATACTTTTATAATGATTAGGAAATGTGTTTAACTTACGAGTTACAAAAGGGAACCGAACATTACCCTTGGGTTAAATCGATGTTACGAAGGGGGAATAGTTTTGGCGCAGATGGGGGTTTATCACCCTTTACAACTAATACGACACCCGTAACCTGTAATTTCCACAATTTTTATATTCCCCAATTATTTGGGAAACCATTACTGTAATACATCAGAATTTTGGAAAAAGAAAAAGTGGTAGAGTTTTCTTACTTTTATTGAAGGGTTTTTATGTACACAATCTGTAAACTTTGCTCAAATATCGGTAAAATTACGCAAAGATCGGTAACTTTAGTAAAAAATGGCTAAAGTTACTTAAAGATCGGTTAAAGAGACTGAAAGATCGATAAAATCACACAAAGATCAGTTAAAGCTATTAAAAATCTGTTATGGTCAGTAAAAGGTCGTAAAGTCACCAAAGATCTGTTTAAGCTACTCAGAGACAGGCAAAGGTTATCAATGTTCAGTAAAGATTGGGTAAGGTCACTCAAAGATCGGTAAATTTAGTCAAAGGCGGGGAAAACTACTAAAAGTCGGTAAACCTATTAAAAGAGATGTAAAGTTACGTAAAGATCGGTGAAGTCAATAAATAATATGTAGTCACTCAAAGATCGGTAATTTCCACTCAAGAGTCGGTAAAGTTACTCATCGATCGAGAAAATCACTCAAAGGTCGTCGATGTTACTCAAAGATCGGTATATACCACTTTTTAAACGAAACAACTAGAAATATTGTTTTAAAGTTTTGTTGAATAAAACATTTTAAATTGAAAATATTAATGAAAAATTTATAATGTGGAATACAAAATTAGATGAATAATAAACATTTGGAAGATTTATTCAATTATCTTTCTTTCCCATGAATTAATTTGGTTTCAAATATTTGTATAACTGATTTGCAGTTCGCGATCGAAATATTTAATAACGAGAATTCATTTGAAATGTTTAATCTCAACATTATATTTATTCTTTTTAATTGAAACTTTTGTAGTTCAGTTTTATTTACCAAACGGCTACAATGTCCACCTACTCATGTTGTCTGTGTTGGCATCTCTTACGCTGACGTCATACACAACAGGTTGCCTTGTTTTGCGTTAGTATTATGAAGGTCACTGCCTACTGGATACGATTGCAGCTAATTAGGCTATATATAGAAAGTAGTTTGCCACGTGTAGGATGTGCAACGCCTCGTCTCCATGGCAACAATAACAAACTATAAATCTGCGTAAGAGATATTGCTCCGCCTAAGAAATTCGCCAGAGTAGTTTCATCTGCCTCCTCATTTCCAATTTCTGGCATTTAAGACTTAACGTCCTCACCTGCAACTTCCATTTCTCTGCCTCACTCTGCACTTCTCTAATCATCCCCAACTCAGCCTTAACTCAATTCATGCAAAACTTCATTTTTAATCTCTTCCTATCCCCAGGAGTCCTGCCCCTCCTTACTTCAACTCATCCATCCTTCTGAGGAATGACTAGTGGATACCGCGTGAACTCATGGATCGCCAATGCCCTTAGCAAAAAGGAAATCCGGACTCCAATTCTCCCTCACGGAGTATAACAGTGAGTAGTCCTCCCTCAGTGAATAGACATCGCAGGACGAGTAGTGTAGGATGTCGTCCACAGGAGGTCGTCGGTTCCGGGAGCGCCATCCCTTGTAGGGACGGCAATTTTCGTGTCATACCTCAGCAGCGTGTCACCTTTTGTCCAGCATCGAGGCCACCTTCATCAAGCATCCTTCTTGGAATAGCAGAACCACCGACCGTTCAGTTCGAACTGTCTCCCAATCCATGCCCAGTGTCCTTCTGGAGCCTGTCTTCTACCTTCGTGTGTCCTAAAATACTTTGTAGCTTACGTCTTATATAACTACTTTTAAATTTAACATTGTCTTGTCACAACGCCGTAGGAAGGCTAAATAACGAACTTATGCCCCATAATAAAATTTAGAAAGCCCCTCCCCACAAAGGAAATTTTCATAAATAGCCTTCCTCGTGCCGTGGTCGCATAAGATATAAGTGTATTAAGATATAAGGGCTACCTCCGTAGCTGGATTCCTTGGGGTAAATCCAATCGGTCGGAAATTGATCCCTTGGTCATCGCTAGCACTGGCCTTTTCCTGGCTGGTCCCTTACGACACGCACCCTTTGGCTTCTCTTATTCGACTCCAACTTGACTTATTATTTCAATTTAGAAAGACCGGAAAAATCAAGTACGTAGAGAACAGCTGATAATAAACGGCGCCCGTAGTGTGCTGCCCTCAATCGTACCATTAGCAACTGTTTGCCGGTAATACATAAAAACCGTCTTTATAGTTTATAAGACACATTAATATTATAACAAACCAGAGTCTCGAGGATTTTAGGTTTTCTGCAAAATAACATCTATCATGTACTTACCATTATATTAGGCTGAGACGTAGGTTCCATTATATATTCCTGACCTTTGTGTAACCTTTTCTTAAATTATCACCAGATTAGAATTGTATCAAATCTTTTTCTTGTAATTAACTTTGATTTAGTTGTAAGAACACTGATTTTCTTGTTATATTAAAGTAACAGATAATCACACCACCATCTTACACACACACACACACACACACACATTCACAAAAGTGAAAATATTTGGAGTCACTGAATTATTGACAATTACGTATTAGATTATATATTGTAGAGAGAGAGAGAGAGAGAGAGAGAGAGAGAGAGAGAGAGAGAGAGAGAGAGAGAGAGAGAGAGAGAGAGACAGACAGACAGACTAACACATTATACAAGAACATCCTAATATTCAAAATGTGATAATAAAATATACTAAAGTGCGTACAGAATTTGCTAAATCATCTCTAGCAAGCTTAACAAGCATAAAGTCTCTTGCAAGCTTGTTGTGAGGCTTTATAATATTTTTTACAATTTTTTAATCTCAGTGAGTGGCTCAACAGTTTATATTTTTGTATAGAAAGGAATTCAACGTTTGAATCTTTTTCGATAATGCTAGCACAAAGCATCGATAGAAGCGGTTGAAAAAATATTAAACTCCTCTTTTGAAAAAAAACGCACAGAAATTTTGCTTTGAAGTGATCGGGCTTTCAAAAACAACTCACATTTATTCTTTTTGCACTTCGGTCTTGGATGTAATTGATTGAATGTTGATTCGTGTTTTGAAGTTGTTTTAAAATTTATTTGTGCATTAGGTAAGGCGTTTGCCGGCTTTATCCAATGTCGCGGTGACGAATACAACTTACAGTGAAACGTTTTAAGTATTGTTGAAACATTTACAGCCTTACAATCACGCTATTTATAATAGTCTCTTACTATACACATTGGATTTATAGTGTTTCACTTGAGGCATTTTAAACCTCTATTTGCTACTAATTAAAATAGAACCACCCCGTCAAGACCACCCAGCAGATCCGCCAAGACTGCACAGTGAACTGTTGCACCGCACAACCGTCAATATGTTCAGAACAGATATTTGCGGGATAATTATCCGAAGTAGAAAGCAAGAAGCTACTGGAACCCAGAAGACACACCATAGAATCGAACAAAATATGAAAATTGGCAGTATAGATAGACGGATAATGTTATTAATCTTCATTGACTGAGGCAGAGAGCGGGTCGAAGTGATAAAATAACCTAAAATTACGTACTTTCTTGTAGACAAATTCTGTGCATAGTTTAAGCTGTATATAATTTTTATCGTATTTTGTTAATTCACATTAAACTTTCAAAGGTAATAGAAAATTGTTTCCAGTTTTCAGATGAAAAATTTACTTCAATTCACCTTAAATTGCGAAATAATTTGCAAATTTTCAAATTGATCGTAGACATATGTTCCGTAAATTCACATTTGCTTTAGTAAAAGTAATCGAAATTTTATTAAATTAAATGTAACTTGCAAGGTGAATTGAAAAAAGAGTTTGTTATTATGACAATTATAAGACACATGTCAAAGAAAACCATCAATGGAAAATATGTTCATTACTATGACAATTATAAGACACATGTCAAAGAAAACCATCAATGGAAAATATGTTCATTACTATGACAATTATAAGACACATGTCAAAGAAAACCATCAATGGAAAATATGTTCATTACTATGACAATTATGAGACATATGTCAAAGAAAACCATCAATGGAAAATATGTTCATTACTATGACAATTATAAGACACATGTCAAAGAAAACCATCAATGGAAAATATGTTCATTACTATGACAATTATAAGACACATGTCAAAGAAAACCATCAATGGAAAATATGTTCATTACTATGACAATTATGAGACATATGTCAAAGAAAACCATCAATGGAAAATATGTTCATTACTATGACAATTATAAGACACATGTCAAAGAAAACCATCAATGGAAAATATGTTCATTACTATGACAATTATGAGACATATGTCAGAGAGAATCAACAATGGAAAATATGTTTGTTATCGTGACAATTAAATGACTGTCAATATATCTCACACAATTATTAGATATTTACAGACTCCTTCAAGCCCGGTTCACATGTAAGCATTACATTATTATGTTGGCTTTATTTTGGCGTTGTACACATTCCGACCGACCTACTACGCGCCACTTGATCGCTCGATACTTCCGACGATGGACATAAAAATCCCCGAGTCTGCTTCGTATTCAGCTCGTGTCCATGCAGCTGACGAAGTGTTAAGTTGGATGTGAAGAGCCTGTTGCTTCTGTGAAGGACGTAGTCAAACGATTCAAATCTAGTCTTGCCCTTCTCCCTTAAACTTGCACATAAATCTACCTGTCACAGAAAGCACATCGTCCTTCATGAAGCAACATATGGTGTTGTTCAACATATGCTTCTAGCTTAAAGTTTTATAGATATTTTGTTAATTTAATGGAGTCTGTGTTCTAATATATATATATATATATATATATATATATATATTAATTATGGTGATACGTTTTCTTGTAATATAGTTAATAAATTAAAAATATTTCAAAAACAAGAATACTTTTAATGAATATATTTATTCAAAGTTTTTCGCCGATAAAATAGTATCAGTATCTTCAGGAAAATAATTATCTAATAAAATGTAAATTACCTAAATTGTATTAGGTAATTATTTTTCTGAAGATGCTGATGCTATTTTATCCACGAAAAGCTTTGAATAAATATATTCATTAAAAGTATTCTTGTTTTTGAAATATTTTTAATTTATTATATATATATATATATATATATATATATATATATATATATATATATATACACAGTTATTGTTATATTATATATAATATACATTAGATGCCTACTTTGCCTTTCCCAACACTAAAAGATTGTTCTTCGCTGACGCATTTCGGATTAACTCCATTATCAAATACTGTTACTGTAGTTTTAATAATGGAGTCAATCCGAGACATGTAAACGAAGAGCAATGTTTTAATGTTAGGATAGGGAGGAGGTACTCGAATGAAGGCTATACTAATATTCCTAAAGGTAACAAAGATGATTATAGTGCATATATATAGATTATATGTACATGGATTGTATGTATATACATACATATATGTATATATATATATATATATATATATATATATATATATATATATATATATTAAAAAAAATAAAAGCCAGTGAAGTCATTCTGTTACATTTTAGTTTGTGTTTATAGATCATGTTTTTATAATATTTTTTTATTATTGAAGGGGTTATAAAACTTTTCTTAATTGATTTTATTGAAAACGTTTTGTAAATTGGAACAATTAATCAATTTTCTAAAAGACTGTCACACGAAGAGAGTTCAGTTAGCAACCAAAATGCTCATGTAACATTTGTGTCAATCCGAAACCCATAAGATTCCTATGTCGAAAATTGCGAGAAGTGTTACCGTCTGTAAGTGACAGGATTTCGTCGAATGTCAACGCTAGTCGAATTGAATTTTTGTTATTGTAATTCAATTTATTACCGCCCCCCCTTGTTACAGATTCCTTGTCAGATAAAAGCTAAACTGCTTCATCTACATGAGAAATGCTTACTTCCTGCAATGTCCATTAGGCTGATTGCAGCCAATAAATAACATCCTAACAGGTCACAGTTAGTTACACTAGATGTTAAAACATATTTTCCTATTTAGCTTAGTGCAACGAAACCTTTTAAAACTGAAAATAATTTTCCGAACAAGTTTTATTATTTGCAGTAACTACATTTATGTTTGGTTTTATATTACGTTTCTAGTACATTTTCTTGTGAAAAAATTAATTTCTCTACAGAAACATACTTTATTTATAATTTATATTGAAAAAAAGTATAAGTAAAACTTTAAAAAGTAAAGAAAACTTATAAAAAAACTAAAACTTTTGATCTGTATTCGTAGATAATTAGAAATAATGTTTGTTTTCAAATTTTCTTATTTTTTAAAAGTTTTCTAATGATTATTCCAAGATATATATTATGTAAATAAAGTAGGCTATTATAAGGTATTAACTATAAATATCTAAAACTTAAGAATAATGGAAAGTCGCCTTTCAGGGGCAAAGCAACGTCGGAACTAGGTGAACATTTATATTTTCCAAGAGATATCGTAGAGTTATAAAAAATCCTACATATATTGTTCATAAAAATTAAAGTTTTAAATTTGTAATTCTTAATATACTCATCTTCGTTTCTGTTAAGAATATTTCTATATATTTGAATACATTTAGTTGCCATTCCTATTTTCAAAACTTAAATCGTACTGTCTTAATATATACGATTTAAGTTTTGAAAATGGAGTCACTCCGAAACGCGTCAACAGGGGAAAATACTGTAATGATAGGAAAGTCAGAAAACTGTAACAAATATATATATACGATATTTTAAATTTGTTCTTTTCACTTGTATAAATTGAATCAGTGTGTAGTTGCATATTCCAAACAATAAAGGATGGCAATTTTATGGAAACAATGAAACTGGTCCTGGGGAGTTTAAACCATGGTTTTGAACGGATAAAATATTGACTGGCCATATATACAGATATTTAGTCACCTTAAAATAATTCTAAATATATTGTTGCGAGTATAGTCTACTAGCGGCGCTATGTGTTGTAAGGACCTGGACTGTACGCTATTACAAAAGCTCTACTAGCGCATTCTATAATGAATAAGAGTAATTATTGGTTGGATAAGAGAAGCGAGCTTTAGAACAATTTGCCTTCCTTAGATATAGTGTAATAAGTTAGACAGTCGGAAACTCCCGTTAAGCTATATATAAGTCGAATGTAATATCGATTATCGCCAGGCTGTACTACCATGCCTGAAAATGTAAGACTCTTAATTCTAAAGCTTTTTGTAATGAAAATTCCATTTCCTGCTTTGGATTCACGGCACTGAATGGGCTTTAAGTTATAACTTCAGGATTCATTATTTAAAATATTACATTTATTAAAATTTACGTCATTTCAGATTTTAGGTTAACTTGGTTTGGTTGAAGATGTACACTTCTTACCACCGCTAAGGTCTCTATGGTTGGCTTCCAGCATTACTTTCCAAGACATGACGTCATGGAATCGCCTGTTGTAGTATGATACCGGCAGAGCAGGAAGGATATAGTAAAATATCCCTATTTGCAAACATCCCATTTGTGGAGAAAAGAAATTTTTGAACTCCATTGCTAAAGCCGTGTATTTTGAATCTGGGACCATATCAACCCTAACGTGAAAATCACCTCGGATTTGCTGACTTTGTCGAGAAACGAGAATAGGTTACATCTTTTATTAACGACTGTTAACGTTTTAAGTTCTCTTACTAACATAAGCAATACAATATAAATATATCCATAGTTTAATTACGTTCTCAGAACAGCTGCATTGTAAAAACAAAATACATTAACAAATACATTGAAAAAAAGAGAACACATATTTTACCATCTCTTTGATTAAACACAACTTTTCAAATAATAATGTACATACAAAAAATGTTGTGGTGAATGGTCGTTGATTAAAAATGATTAATTAAGTGAATTACTTGTTACAATTGTTATAATGTTATTTAACTTTTTACACACACACACACACACACACACACACACACACACACACACACACACACACAGCACACACACACACACACACACACACACACACACACACACACACACACACACACACACACACACACACACACACACACACACACACACACACACACACACACACACACACACACACACACACACACACACACACACACACACACACACACACACACACACACACACACACATACACACACACACACACACGCACGCACGCACGTTATAAAGGAGAATATTTCTAAAACAATAGCTTATAATGGATTTAATATAACCATTACTAATGGATTAATGGACATAATATCTTGTAATTATTGGCATTGTCAAGAACCTCGTGCACAGTTAACAGCACGTAGAACGAGATTCTGTTATCTAGAAATAACATAAAACAATTTGTTGATAAACATCTTCCGACTTCACCAAACCTTCCATCTGTTCTACGGGGAGGTGAGTTATAGGCCTGACTGAACCTGCGTGCCTAGGATATCTATATCCGGGACTAGTTGAGACTTGTGTCCTACTCATGTCCACTATTCACAACCTCCTGGAAAGGAGTTGATAATTTTGTATACATGGTATGAGAACTCCTACTTTTGATATTAGGCTTATTTTACCCTGCTCGATGTCTTTTAAACTATAGCATTTGCACATTTCTCTGATAAATATTCCGACTTATAAAACAAAACAAGAATTTCACGTCGTTTAAAACTTACACTTTTCACAAACCCTGCGTTTTCTTACTGCCTAACTAGTTTCAGATCTAGTTCACAGTGAGGCCATTCTGTACTGTTATAGTGAGTGAAGCTTAACTTTGTTTATACTATCAACAAATATTAAAACTCAGCTGTCTAATGATGCACGAACTCCAGCACAATTACGGGGTAAGCAAGATAGACTAGGCTCAACGCTGCGCGAATGTGAGCCAAGCGACTTGGCAATCTTCCACGTTACGTCTTCAGTTTATCAATCATAGCCAAGGTGTTGATTTTATCTCCGTACTTCTTTACAAATTTGAATTTAGCTTATTGTTATCTTTTAATAACTAGAATTTACTGGACAATAAGATATTTACTTTTTTTAAATTCATTATCTTATCGTATTTGTACAACACATTAAATTATGTATTCATTAGAGTTTGTAATTATTCTGTATTTTTAAACGACCAGGAAAATTGCTATATATTCCAAATATAAATATTTATAAAGATATATATATATATATAAATAAATAAATAAATAAATAAATAAATAAATATATATATATATATATATATATATATATATATATATATATATATATATAGTATATATGTATGTATATACTCACACACACACACGCGCGCGCGCGCGAGCTCGCGCGCATGAATCCACGCATGCAAGCGTCATGATATTTTTCATAAACCTCGATAAAATTTAGGTTCATCAAGCTCGCAGATCGACTATAAAATAAATTCCATGAAAGCATTTAGCATTTATATATCAGACAGTCAACACAAATGCATTTGTGTGTGACTAAAAAATTCATAATACTCGTACATTCTTTTGCGAGTGTATGTATGTATATTTGTTACCGGTGCTGTTAGATTCAAGTCTCAAGTAGCACTGTTTGTGATTGAACTCCTAGCGTGATGAAGGCGAATTGTCGTCGAAACTATTCCGTGTAAATAAACTAGTGTTTTGTGAAGTTTACAGTGTTAACCTTTAGTGAAGGTGTAATTATTACACCCAATCTATTCTCACAACTATTTGTGACCAGATTTGTTTTCGTGAGTAAGACATCAGGTGAAGCTTTAGTTTGTGTCGGAGTATCACTGATGATGGCAATATTGTTACAGAAACATCTGATCATAAATAGCATTACAACTTTAGCTTGATATTTTTATGATTTTACAACTATTTAGGATGTACTTAGTAGGTGCGTTTTTATGGTAGCGCTAACATTACTGCCGTTACGTATGGCCAGATAGAATAATTAATATTATTCCGATGATGGTGCACAGTTTGGAAACAATTTCATCCCTTCTTGTCCCTATTTAGCCCTGAAGTGTTCCACGAACTGAATGTTCAGGTTTCAATGTTTGACGAATTTAATTTTGGATGAAGGTGTAATTAGAGTTGGGAATTAATTTCCTTTATCCGGATTCGCCCAGAATATGCGATTGTCTGTAGTTTACCGTGGCGTGTTCCGGAAAGCCCATTACTTTGCGATTAGGCCTATGTTCGTTTCTACTAATTTCGCATCCTTTCTTCCTTAATATAAAAGTTAATTTTCTTCAACAGATTATTTTATTGGTCTGTTCTTCGGTTTATTTAAAAGTGTATTCTTGTACTTTTTTAATTTATTGCATTTTTTAATTTACAGAATGTTGAACCTTCATGTAACTTTAACGTATTAAAGTTGTCTACAAAGTTTTAAACTATTCTCTGTTTCCATCACAGTGCACCCTCCCGTTATAAACATATTCGTCTCAGTATAGATCTATTAAGTGAAACACTTCTTCCCATCTTTGTAGCTTTCCACATCTTTATTTTATCTTTTTAGTTCAATAACTTCTGTTAGTTCATACTTCCTATATAAATCTTGTTCAAATTTTCAATCTTTAGTAAAATTTTTTTCAGTTACTCAAGTTTAAATACATTATTTTTAAAACTTGTAGTGGATGACACTTGATGCTAACACAGTTTTTTCAAATATTAATTAATTTAATAAATTTACTCGTATTTAATTAATTTTCGTTTGATATGAGAGAAAAACGTTTCACAATAGGGGTAAACTATGCAATATATTTATTTCGTCAAATTTGGCTTAAAATAAGTGATAATAAATGATTTCATAAGAAAGCTGATATTATTTAATTATACGTTATGAGGTAGAACAGCTGTTTTAGCTGTTAAGAGGGAATTGATCATAAACATTTATTTATAGTATTTGCCTTTGTTAAAAAAACTTGTTGAGAAAATATTTGTTAAAAACCTTTAGTAGATGATACTCTATGCTAATACAGACTTTTCAAATAATAATTGATTTAATAAATTTAATTAATTTTCGTCTTGTTTGGGAGAAACACATTTTACAAAAGGGGTAAGGTATGCAATATATTTATTTAGTCCCATTTTTCTTAAAATAGGTGATAACATATGATTTCATGAAACATAAGCCTATAGCTAATTTTATGTTATAGGTTACACCAGGGATTTTAAATCATAGGTTATGGTACTTTATTTATTCTGTTTTTATTTATTAAAAGTTACTAAAATAACAGTTTTCTTTATTGACCCAAGTAGGATTTGACTCTTTGAATATATTGTTTGTTTTTAGTGTAACAAGTCATTCAACTGAGATCATGTATTTCCATAGTAAGAAATTTTTTATTTATAAAATTCTATCTATTTTCATCGAACGACGGTTGCCATGGCGACGCCCGGCGTCTGTGTTATCGTTTTCCCACGACTCCATTTAATCTGTCGCTGCGGTTGATTGAATTTTTGACAGGGAATTGAAGATTTTAAGAAAACACGGAGACTTGCCGTCAGAGCTGTATTTACAGCATAATGGGATTCCGGGTCGAAATATAAAAGCGTCCAGAATTGCTCCCAGAACTGAACAAAGAAATAAAACATTTATCCTGTAGCATGTATTCAATTTGTCCTAGTAGCATGTTGGGTGTGCATAGCTTCCTGTTCTCATCAACCCACCGTGTGTGTTTACGTTACTCCATGAACCCAATGTTTTCATGTTACGCTATGAATCCAGTGTTTTAATGTTATGCCATAAATTTAATGTTTCCATATTACGCCATGAATCCAGTAGTTTCATGTTACACCATGAATCCAGTGTATTTACGTTACGCCATAAATCAAACTTTTTCATGTTACGCCATGAATCTAATGTTTCCATCTTGCGCCATTAATCCAATGTTTTTATGTTACGCCATAAATCCAATGTTTGCATGTTACGCCTTGAATCCGATGTTCTCACGTTACGCCATGAATCTGATGTTTCCATATTACGTTTTGAATCCAATGTTTTCGTGTTATGCCATGAATCCAGCGGTTTCATATTGCGTCATGAATGTCAAATGTTATCATGCTACGCCATGAATCCAAAGTTTTCGTATTACGCTATGAATCCAATGTGTACATATTACGCTATAAATTTAATGTTTTCATGTTACGCCATGAACCCAATGTTTTCACTTACGCCATGAACCCAATGTTTTCACTTTACGCTATGAATCCGCTGTTTTCATATAATGCAATGCATCCAGTTGTTTATGTTACGCCATGAATTCAGTGTTGTTATGTTACGCCACAAATAAAATGTTTCCATATTACGCCATGAATTCAATGTTTTCATGTTACACCATGAATTCAATGTTTTTGTGTTACGCCATGAATCCGTTGTTTTCACGTTACACCATGAATCCGATGTTTTCATATTATGCTATGTATCTAGTTTTTTGTGTTACGCCATGAATCCAGCGGTTTCATATTACGCCATGAATCAAATGTTTTCATCCTACGCCATGAACCTAATGTTTTCACTTTTCGCTATGAATCTGATGTTTTCATATTATGCCATGCATCTAGTATTTTCATGTTACACTATGAATCTAGTGTTTTTATGTTACACCATTAATGTAATGTTTCCATATTATGCCATGATTCCAAGGTTTTCACGTTACGCTATGAATCCAGTGTTTTCATGTTAAGCTATGAATCTAATGTTTTCATCTTACGCCATGAAGCTAATACAGTATTTTCATGTTACGCTATGAAGCCAATATTTTCATGTTACGCCATGAAGCCAATGTTTTCATCTTACCCCATGATCCAATGTTTTCACTTTACGCTATGAATCTGATGTTTTCATATTATGCCATGCATCTAGTATTTTCATGTTACACTATGAATCTAGTGTTTTTATGTTACGCCATTAATGTAATGTTTCCATATTATGCCATGATTCCAAGGTTTTCACGTTACGCTATGAATCAAGTGTTTTCATGTTAAGCTATGAATCTAATGTTTTCATCTTACGCCATGAAGCTAATACAGTATATTCATGTTACGCCATGAAGCATATATTTTCATGTTACGCCATGAAACCAATGTTTTCATCTTACCCCATGATCCAATGTTTTCATGTTACGCTATGAACTCAATGTTGTCACTTTACGCTCTAAACCCGATGTTTTCATATTATGCTATAAAACCAATGTTTTAATGTTACGCCATTAAACCAATGTTTTCATGTTAGGCCTTGAATCCAATGTTTTCACGTTGCGCTATGACTACAGTGTTTTCATATTTCTCCATGTTTTCATGAATAGGCTACGCTCGTATTTCGGGCGTTCATGCGCCCTACAAAACTTTTATTACACTTGCAGCTAAGCATACTGATTGAGTCTTGTATTAGGTTATGGTTCTATGCGCTAGTCTGTGAACTATTTTAATTAGATCTGTGACCTACATTACCCTGTGTAATGCAATCAGTACACAGGAGCATTACATTATTGCAATGCATCTAAATAAAGGCTAATTTTATTAAAGTTAGAGTACTTCAAAAACTTAAAGCAACGGTGGGGTATTACTGAAATAGGAAACTCCTTAACCACAAGCAAAACTTCATTTAAAACCTCGTGTACATTCCGATTGCAAAGCAATCACCTTCAGAGGACAATTTTACATAAATCTTTATACGTTTTATCCTAGATGATTGCTTTTCAATTGAAATGTACATAATTGTTCAAATAAATAGTTTTATTTGTGGTTAAGGGTTGTTATTTATTTGTTATATTTTATTTATAAAAGCCTCAATATCTATGTTCTTTTCTTTTGGAGGAAATTATTCTAAATTAAAACAATTTGTTACCAATTCGTGTTTGTTTAGGCACTTGAATTGAGATTTTAGAGGGAGATAATAACACTTAATGGGCAAATTTGAACAATTATTTACTTTATCAACGACAACGTTTCGACTTTGTTGCCCTCATCAATCCTGAAACTGATTAGAAGATATATTTACTTAGTGTACGTAGTTGTAATCTAATACACTCAACTAAAACTCACACTTAGCACTCATTTTGTACGCGTTTCAATGACAAAGTCAGTATTGCCGGTGATGATACTAGTTGCACTATAGTTGTACCTAGTAGTTTAGAATCATGTAGTTATACTCAATGATAATGATGGCTTTTGCCATTGAAACGCGAAAAAAAATTACTTATTGATTGTGAGTTGATGTTTGAAGATATTTATTACCTTCACTCATACCTAAGCTCAAATGTTTTGTAAAATAAAATAAATGACTTTTTATTCATCTACTCAAGTTCAAATACATGTTTTTAAGTTGTAGTTGTTGACAATTGATGCTAATACAGTTTTTTCAAATAATAATTTATTAATTATATTTAAAATGAATTAATTCTAGTTTTTATAAAACACAAGGTTTTCACAAATATAGCAATGCTTGCATTATAGTTATTTCGTCCCCTTTGGCTTAAAATAACTGATAGCATATGAGTTTATAAATAGCTGATTTTACTTTATTGGTTATTACTAATTTTTAAGTGATTTTATGTGGTAGAACAGTTGTTATGTTACTTTATTTATATTAATTGTAATTATTTAATAAAAGTAACTATAGTAAATTTTTTCTTTGTTGACCTAAAAAGTAGGATTGACTTTAAAAACATTTTTGTTTATGTTATTTTTTTCTACTCATACTCTTTAACTCAACTAAAACATTGAGCAATTTTATAGTAAACTCTAACTATCTCGGCATTTTATGATATTCACTCTGAGTGACTTCAACATATCAGCATAACAGCATATCGTATCGATCCACGTCTCCAGTTACCGTCCATCAATCTCTCTTCCCTGGCATTCAATATTCCACGCTAATTTACCCCTATAATTAATTACCTACGGTCCAAGTAAACGTGTAATTGCTTACGTCTGTCTGACAGCCTGTTCATTACTTTGCAAGATTTGCCATCTAACGATTAAATCCTGGGAAATTGCTAAACTGATATAATTCAAGTATAATTTAAACCTTAAATGATTACAGATATGTTTATATACATACACTTTCATAATCACGAATACTGTATTTTATATAAGAGCTGAAGCTTTTCACTGAATAAGAGTATCAGCGTTTGCAAAACCTATTTAGGGTCGTGTAGTGTTGTGTCTGCATCAGGACTCTGAGAGCGGAAAGATTCAGCTTGAAGTTGAACGTATAAAGGAAAATAAAATGCAATATCGTCTTTATTTATCCATTAATTTCACAAGAAAAACATTTCATCCTGAGAATTACTCTATAAATAAAAACAATTGCAATTTATTACGGTGGTAAGTGTCTACCTATATTTTAACTGTATTAAAGTAAGGGGTGTTTTTATGGTTTATGGCGACCATTCTTTACTATTGCTGCCTACGAATGTTGTGAGAGGATTGATCTCATCCTTGTTACTAGGATTAATTGTAATATATGAAGGGTTTATCGTATTTCCAAGTGGATCTGTTAGGTTAACTATTACCTCCTACTAGGGATAAGAAAGTAATGTGAGTATAGGCAGGATTAAGTGTCGGGAATCACCTGTTGGTGGGTAGGGAGTGACGAGTACATGGAAGGGTAGAGGTCAAGGAAAGGTCTAAGTTAATGATTTGTTTGTACTACACTAATAGAAGTAGAATTACATTATAGCTCGCGCATGTTTATTTGTGTGTGTGTGTGTGTGTGTGTGTGCGTGCGTGCGTGCGTGTGTGTGTGCGTGTGTTCGTGCTTGTGTTCAAGTAATTTAGGAACTGACACCAATCGTTTCACAGTCCTCTTTCAACTGATTCGGTTCTGAATAGTAATAGAAATAAACTCATTTGTGTGTATAATAGACTGTATATTTATTTTCTTCGGTGTTGGTTTTGTCTTCACAGTACATAATTGTAAGTCTCTTTTACAAGATTGTATTTTATTTACCTTGACAAACTAGAATATGTATATTTTATTACAAACATAGACACCACTTACACAATTTGTAGATAAAGTCTTGTGGCTATATTATAAATAAAAACAAATTCTTCATGAACAAGAATGCTTTATGTACACAATTCAAGACTGGTCTTTCATCAACAACAATTTTTCATGATAAGCTAGAGAACTAGTTCATTGGAGCTGTTCGCTTGTTCCGTAGGTGAAAATGAAAAGCTGTTCTTGATAATGCTGACACTGCGTGCTAGCGAGATGCCTCGAACACTCTTTAGTTTATATACACACACATATGACCTAATTATTTACGAAACCAATCAACTGACTCAAACATAAGTTTCTTGCATAAAGGGGGAAATTGTGCTTCTTGTATAGTAACAGTGTAATTACAAGTCGTAATTGGATAAAAGATACTTAAAGTTTAATTTTATAAATTTATAAACGTTAATTATGCTTTATTTATATTTATTCATACTCATTAATGCTCTGTGTACTTAGATGTAGTTGCAGCTTATTTAAAGCCTTTTCTTTTTATGATCATAAATTCACGGAATATTTGTACTAATACATTTTTTTCTTTATAGGTAAGTGTATAATTAATGGACACTGAACTGGAAAGTGTAAGTAAATAAGTGTTTTATTTATGAATCGTTACTATGGCAATATTAAGTTAACATGCATGGCAGTAAAGGAATACCTTACTTACAAACTATGTACAACCTTTGTGGTTACATTTCCCGTTCATTCTGTTCCAAGTATTCGATTCTTTAATGTAAACATATAATGTGGTTATACTCTCTGAAATGCAAACGTGAGTCAAGGGTTTATGGACACTAGGAGTTACTTGAATCAGTTTTATCTAAAGTTGCTTGTTGTAATCATCGTGAGTTCACTGATTAAACTATAATTAAATGATACTTAACTAAGTGAATACGTAAGGGTTTACTTACTGAAGCGTTTCGAAACCATTGTTCCTTTTACGAAATAAAGCCTCTACTGACGGCGTCCCGCTAGGTACAAAGGTTGTCGGGATGAGATTTATGATTGTGCCGAGGGTGTCACACACATTATTAAGCCAACACTTTGTTCATTACATAGCCCACAACCAACTTCAACCACCACCTCTACACTCATAAATCTCATCCCGACAACCCTTGTACCTAGCGTGACGCCGCCAGTAGAGGCTTTGCCTCGTAAAAGGAACGATTGTTTTGAAACCCATTAGCAAGTAAGCCCTTACGTATTCACTAAGTTAAGTATCATTTAATCACAGTTTTTTTCTGTTTGTTTATTCGTTAAATGGGCAGAGCAGATTTCTACTTTGTAAAATAGGCTACTATTTCCATTCGTAGGCTACTATGACGGCATTACGGTTTCAGGCCTTACAAACAACCTTACACTGAAATTACACTGAACTCTACTTTATTCATAATTGTAGAGAGTATTTTTCATAATAAACAAAAATCATCGTAAAGAAACTAAAACTTTTTAACGACAGAAAGAAATAATGGCTGTAATGAAAATTGTTGAAATCGTAAATTATTTGAAGCTGACGTAATAACAAAGCAACCCAGATGTCATGTATTAATACAGAATGTAATTAAAAATGCATCCCGGTTTTACATACCATGATGGATTTATTGAACTATTTTATTAAATTACAAATAGCAGCGTATAACTGTAACAAAATGTAGAGCACACAATAATTGTATTCTACATAATGAACAGATTCTGCTGTTTTGATTGTCTGTGATTACTAAATATTAAATTGCAATAGAATTATATAGCATATATTACACATTATAATGTTGTATTATAACCAGTTATATTTTTTTAATAATGCAATTATACTTCTACAATTATTTCAGAGGTTCTTTTAATAGAAGGGGGGAAACCATCAGCAAAACATAAAGAAAGTGTAGACAGTCACAGATGCAGACAAAACACGAAACGCCTTGTGAATGCAGGAATTAGGCAAGCAGTACATTTAGTCAACATTTATACTATCATGAAATGTTTGTGTAGCCCCTTGCTAACAACTCAAAGTATCAGGTTTAGGTAGTTGATGAGAATATGAAATTATTTTGTGTCATTTTAATTCGTGTTATTAGAAAAAACCCCTTGAATATTTTAAAACATATATTTCTCTATATTCTCGAATAGTAGTCCTAGTTAACTCTTTATTATTTTATAGAGCAAATGTTTCCAAAATAATTAATTTGTAAAGAAGTAAAATTGTAATTTATTGATAATTTTACTGAATTTAGGGTTCCTTGAACTATTTATTTTCTTTACGCATTAGATATCATGACTCATCACAAAACTCGTTCCTAGATGTATTTTCACTTCACCAACAGTGTAAAGGCACTTTATATCCACTCCAACCAAATTTACCTCCTAACTAAAGGGTATTTCCAGTTCCTCCTATTACTTCACACTCTCCTTATATATATATATATATATATATATATATATATATATATATATATATATATAGTTTAAATTTTCTACCTTTAATAAAATACTTTATATTCATCCACTCAAGTTCAAATAGGCTAGATTTTTTTAAAACTTATATTGGTTGATGCTTGATGTTAATACAGTGTTTAAAAATAAAAATTCATAATTAAATATAATGAAATAATTTTAGTTTTATACGGGAAAAAAACTTGTCTCAAAAGGGGCAAGGTATGCAATTTAGTTTTTCATCCCATTTGGGTTGAAATAAGTGATAGCCTAAGAATTCATAAACACAGGTGATTTTATGTTATGTGTTGTGTGATAGAAACGCTGTCTTAACGCATAGGTTATGTTACTATATTTACATTAATTGTAATTATTTAATATAAAATAACTAAAATACAATTTTTTTTAAACTTCAGCAGGGATTTCAATTGAGCAGTTTTACCCACTTTTAAAATGTTTCTTTCTACAAAATTATTCCGTCAATGAATGCCGTAAACAGTTTTTTCGTACCGTAATACAGTGGAAAATATTAAAACTAGATGATTCGTTCCTTCCGGAACAGTTGCACCTTTGCCCACACTGAATGTCATCATATGTAGGCCTATTAATATTGTTCCATATTCAAATAATTATTATATAGTATACAACTACCGCTAGATCTGTGGAGCTACATATTTCAGTTGAGGTTTATCTTGAACATTTGTTTAAACTTGTACTGTTACAGTTTAATGTTATGTAAAATATTTTAAAATTAGTTTTTATATGCAGTTGCTGGTTTTCTTTTAGCACAGAACACCAAGTTTCTTTTCCAAGGTCAAATAAATTACATGTTCGCTTTACGCTCGAAACCACAAACACTTGAAAGTTATTTTAACATTGTATTTTGGTCTACAGATTGTATAAATTGTGTTGCAAATGTAAACATCCCCTATTCATTCGTTTCCAACCAAAATTTAACTTAACAGAGTTTAGTACATGATGCGTATAAAATATTTTTCAAATAACTTACTACATAACAATAAATTTAGTCACAAACTATTACCTGGGAAAATGATTGCAATATACAGCATGCATGAGTTATAAGGAACAAGTAAAAACTAAAATCAGTCACGCGGTCAGAAGAAAAGGGGTTGAGCACCCTGCTGTTCTTGCGGCTTCTGTTTTCTTTAACACCGGCTTCGGGCAAGATCCGGGATCAAGTGTGATGGTATTTGGCTGGTTTAGAGAAGGGAGGAGTTTCAGTTTGGGACAACGTTTATTTGTTGGACCGGATAAAAGAGGGCGCTATAGTGGGGTGAGACGGAATGACGTGTTTATTTGTTTCTGTTCACAAGAAACACCCTTCGTGGCGTATAGGCTAATAATGTGTATAAAAACGAATTAAAATTTTCATAAGACACCAAATATTTAATACATTGGCTCATTCCCTAACCTAAAAGGTTTTGTGAACATGGAAAGGAGGAGACTAGGGGGTTGTAGGATTAATGGAATGTGTAGTAGGATTTAGGGCAAGTTCTGAAGAGTGGGGGGTGGTAGAGTAAAGTAAATATTAGTGAAACATATAATTAAATTCGCTAATTAAGTTTCATTAAACTGACACCCTTTTGCATAAATATGATTAATGTAAAACAATATTTACTCTCCACGTGTTTGTACAAATTTAAAAAAATCATTATACATCCTCAGTTAGACCAATACATTCTCCATGAACACACAAAACATCAAGTTTTCCTTTCGAAGGTTTAACTTTTACGGATCGTTTTTGTTTTTTCGTTTATTTTGCTGTACTCTTCTTCCTGGCGTTTTCGGTGACCGTTGTTTCTTTTCTTTGTCATCAATTAAGCACAGATTACTAGGAGGTAACAGCGTTGTGATGTTTAGATGGGATCCTCTTTTTGTTTTAGGAACCTTCCTTCACTACCAGGATTTGACTAACTTGGTAAAGAAAGCATTTATTGAAGCGTTACAATTTTTGTAGCGCTCTCATTTAGAAGAGAATTTAGGATCGAATATAACTTTGTACCGCACCTCGCCATCAGATTATTCATGATAGTTTTCTTACGGCAGTTCTATATCTTTAGCTACCTCTTGAAAGAAAAAACAATTTAGGAGTTTCAGAAATTAATAACTTTAGAAATCAATATCTTAGATAATTTTGTAAACTTTTAGAAAAGCCTGAGATACAGTTTTTGGTACAGAAAACAGAAAATACACCAAATCAGGCTTTATTACCTACACTGGCATTAAATTTACTCTTGAATTTAGGTTTTTTTATTATTACTAAAACTTAGACGGACATTATCAGCGTAGAGCACTTAGCTACAGCCTTTGTGCTCTCTTCCCATCCCTACCACAAGACTAGCTTAGTGGATACCTGCCTATTTGCAGAAACCAAGTACCCAGCTGATGGTAAATCTTCTGATATCCTCTGGTATACATACCTGCCAGCCAAACCACTTTCTCCTAGCAGCTCACAAAGCAGGGCACTCACAGAGTACGTGGATCAGGTTTTCCCCTTGATTCTCGTCGCATCTCTTGCATACAGGGGACTTAGGTCTTCCAATTTTGTATTGGAACCCCCTTAGATTCCCATGGTCTGTGACCAGCTGTACAGTAACTCTGAGTTGAGGTCTACTAAAGTAGAGTAGTTCTTTGACCCACAAGTCTCCCGTGTAACCCCACAGTACCTTGGAGTTGTTGCACCCCAAGTTGTTCCATCCTTTCCTGCACAACCTGTCTATATGTGCCGTGATCCTCTTGTGCCTCTCCTGAGGCGGCATGTCCACTGCCCTCAGCAACGGCCCTTGATTTATACACCCTTGTTTCGCTAAGGCGTCAGCTCTCTCATTCCCTATCCAGCCAGAATGTCCTGGAATTCATGTTAGGTTGAGCGAATTTAGGTTAATATATAAACAAAATAGATGTTGAAAATAAATTAAAAATATCACTAATAAAAGAGCTTCAAAGCGTTACATTTTATTACAATATTATTCATAAATGGACGTATTAGTCAATATAGAGTAGACATAAATACAACGTGTGAAATAACGTGCGTGACGTTCTGGGACGTATCATACGCGAGGAGGAACTACGCATATGCATTCTAGTGGATTTATTTCATATCTTCCTGGAACTAAGACCAGTTGTTTTTAACAACTTCATGAATTAAAAAAGTGAATTTATCTTAAAACCGCATGTTGTCATATCATCATCGACCGTGGATTTTTATTTCAAATTATACTCAAATCTTTTGAAGTAAGCTCAAATAATTTCAGAAACCTTTTCTTTGAATTTCACTTTTGAAATTGAAAACTTGTTTAACTTTATTATTTTTGTTTTTAATAAGTTTTAAAAGTCTTCCCTTTATTTGAAATAATTGCCAATCTGGTTTACATGACGAGTTTTAATTTAAATAGTGTTTTACGAGTAATAATTGACCTGGCAATACTACAGGCCTCGATCGTAGCTTCTAGACCGTAATTTAGGTATTGATTCACGCGGGTTGGTGTCGTGTTAAAAGTAGGTCAACAAAGTTTTGTGTGGCATTTCCACGTGAACAACCTCCTCCAACCGGAATTTTAATAGGTTGTGACGTCACGGAAATGTAAGTCAGCCACCAGACACATAAAAATTAAAACGTTTTCCCTCGTCAAAGATTTCCTTGGATATTCAAAAGGAAGGTTACGCCCGTTGTTGTAAAAGCTATTTATTATAAATTGTTTGGTGTTATATTATTTTACTACTTTAAGTAAGAAATCGCTGTCCAGAAAGGGTTCCGAAATTTTCAAACTAATGATATCACTGACTAAAATATTACACGAGACACTAGAAAATAAGTAAAAAAAATATTAGGTCAAGTTCAAAAGAGATATGACATTCATTTCAAGTGACTATTTGTATTTCTAAAATGTATTCATTACATAAATAATATATACGCCCTTCGTAACTACCCCATGTAAAAGTAAAGACCGTTACTATATACAATCCTAAGGAAATAATTAACTATATAGTAGTACATAAAATTTATAAATTTTATTTATTTTTTCATAAAAAAATAGTTTTATTTTTGAGTTAATGGGGTTCGAACTCAGAATCGTTAGTTCTTTTTATATCCTTTAGTAAAACTAAATGTAGTGTTTGGAAACTACATAGCAAAATAATCGATAATTTGAATTAACGAAAGGAGGACAGATTGTTTAAAATAAATATAGATTTTCTAAAAAATTCGCTCATTTTAAATAAGAAAGTAATCATTGGTGCCAATTTAAATGGTTTATTTAGGATATAATACTTACACAATTTTACTTTTATCAAGCCTCCATTATAACGTTGTTCGATGTGCAAGAGATTTAGAGGTTCGGTCATGGTAGAACTCCCGTCAGCTAAGGTACAAGAGTCTTAGATACAGATAGATTCATAAATTTGGGCTATATTTTCCCAAAGTGAAACCTGAAGACGCTTCAGGACAGACTATGGAAACTGCAAACCTGTACACAAATGTCCGCACGAAGTGTCAGTCGGAAGTAAGTTCACGGAACTAGAGTATCGTAGACTTAGAATGACATAAAACTGATAAATTCAGAATATTGTAATCAGTAGTTTCATTAACTTGAAGTAACTTGAATACATTGGTAGAATTGGTGTAATAGAAATAATATATATATCGCAATATGTATTCTTGTATATTAATAAAGAAATGAGGCAAAATACAAATACAAGAATAATTATTGAGTTTACAATTCAAAGCTTTGCGTTGGGAAACAGTACCAACATCATCAGGAATATTAAAGAATTAAAATCAACATATGTGTAAACTAGATGAAAAAAAAATGGTTTGCAATATATATATATATATATATATATATATATATATATATATATATATATATATATAGACACATATATATTACAATTTAGCTACAAGCCTTCTGGTAATATTAGGTTAACTTAGAAAAAAGTTATAAAAAATAAATTAATTGGTTAAGTATGAAGTATCTTGTGAACAGAATACAGTAACGCCTGCAATGTGTGAGTGGCGTCCATCCATTTGGCGTTGTGTGTAGAAAATTAGAATTGTTAGTTAGAGTATAAAAGTGTACGTTTCTCCCTCTGGAAGAAAGTTTGTCTACACAAAAAATAAAGATGAATTATAAGCTTATAGACTTTTGTGCTTGTTAGTAATCCATAATAGTTCAGTATTTTGTTTCTAAAATAGTTGTATGTTTTATGTGTCAGCGTCATGTTTTATTATTTTCAACGTGTTCCTGACGACCTTCTTCACAGCTAGGTATGTTATATAATTACACCAGTGAATGGAGTATAAATGATAATTACATAAAGATGAGTTTTGAAGTGTTATTCGTCTGGTTTGTCTAAGGATATTAACCAGTTTAAGGTTGATGGTTTAAGGTCTGGTTGTCTGGATTGCCTACAAAATGGCACATAAGACCGCACACAGTTTATGCTCGTTGACGCACCGCATATGCATGGGCTCAGTAGTGCGTCTATCACTGTTAGCGACGCTACATCTTAGCGGAAATTACAGAGATTAAAGTGTTTACGTATCCGCTACTGCTGGCGACGCGGTAAACGCATTACTTCTAAGAGCTTTTAACGTCCGGTTAGAGTAATTATGCATTTGATAAATAAATGGCATGCGTACAACCTCTCTACACGAGGCAAAGAATTAGTGATGACGGTACTTTGTAAATAACAGTAAACAGAAAAAATAACCGACTGAACAGCTACGTCATTGATGTCTTGTTAACGTTATGTACTCATTGTCGAGTGTTTGTGTTCAAGACGAAAGCATGGACTGTCATATGGATTACAGACAGCAACACAAATCTCGCCCTGTTAGTGAGAAATAATTGGAAATTATAGAGCGCAAGCAGACGACCAAAGGTTTCTTTTCTATCTAGATATTAAATTCACATATTCGTAATATGGCTTCAAAATATATAGTTTAAAACTAATGAGACTACGTCAGAACTATAAACTTTAAAATAATACCTTTAAAATTGAACAAAAAATAAAAAGAATGAACTTCAACTGTAAACTTGGTCAACGAGGTTACTGTGGTAACGGAATTATGGGGACATCATTAAAAAAACGATTTGTAATCTATAAACAATTGAAACTTTGAGGTTTTTTCTACTGGATTAGGTTTATTGATTATATAATTCGTTTATACCTATAATTTAACAAGTCTCTACCACCGTAGAGGTGATTTAATGAGCTCCTTCTCCTGTGTCAATTAACACGCTCGCGCGCACGCGCACGCACGCATACACTCGCGCGCACACACACACACACACACACACACAAATGCGCACTCACTCGCGCACACGCACACATACAAGTACGTATACTTGGGTTTGTGTGTATGTATGTTTGTGTACGCTCGTGTGTGTGTGCGTGCTTTTGCGCGATTGCGTACACGCTTGCGTTGTTGTAATTATAGTGACAATGTTTTCTTGTAGCTACTTTTCTCACTTTCCACATTTGCCAGGGCTCGCCGAAACAATAAAGCCTACAATACCTCCGAAAGCCGGCTCCTCAAAAACCAAGTGAAATTCTTATTAAATGTAGGCCTACCTTGAAATATTGGCATTATTATTAATATGGTAAGACGAAATATAACGAAAAGCGGCAAAGAACGTGAATGAATGGAAACTAATTCTGAGTTATTTCGATTATCAGCCATCGTGTCGATTATGAAGAATTGATTTAATAACGTCATACTCCTTGAGGTCAGTTTAGTTGCGTTATAGTTCAAGAATACTCTTGATACTAGAATATCGATGTAGCAAAGCTCATGAGAGTGGATGAAGCTCAAATGTTGCACTAAAGGTCGCTCTATTTCACGTCAGATATTCTAAACGTTTTAACCAACAGTTAGCTCAATTAAATATAAATATATTGCCTTTTTCTATTTATATTAGTTACTATTATTAAATTGGTTAATGTCTTGAAAATACTAAATCATTAAGACTGCGTGAGCCATGACGCATTTACGGTGACGTCATAATCCTCTTTATAATTTACCTTTAAGCGATTCGCACTTTAAAAATAATCTCACATTTTTTTACCTTAAAAATACGAACATATTTTCTCGCCTCAATCCTGATGATTAAGTTATATGTAATATAAAGAATTGGTAGTTTTTCCATCAAAAAATGTTCGTGTTAGAGGTTTAGACGTTTTGATTCGAAACCCTTTTCCGAAATGAATGGTTACACAGACGCCTTATCCCTCATCTGACTGGGTAAACCTATGTATTTGTTTCTGGAGGTTATCTGAGGGAGACGTGCGTATCCGACCTCGTCTGATCACTCGCGTGACCGCCTTCGCACGCACGAGTTGCTAATTGTCAACTTTATTTTCCTCGATCCAGTCCCCTATACTGATAAATAAGCTTCACGTTTTTTGTTTATGTAAGAGTTATTACTCATTTTTATATTTTATTGGCAATAAGAGTCCGTGTTTTATTACACAAACGTTTTTGTATGCTTAGTAATAGCATAATAAATTTATTTTAAAAACTGATATTTGAAAAATATATCCAGCAAATCTTTTCATTTGGACATTTTTTTACTTTATAAACTCAATAATAAGACAAAGCTATTTTAAGTGTCATCAATCTTTAATGTTCATTAAAATTCGAAAAAAATGAACATAACCTCAAAAACTCCAAATGAAAAAGTGTAGATTATAATGTATCTTCAAAAGAAGAATCCTTGGTCTGGGCATTGCAGTCATTCGACACTGCGTCTTCCAGCAGGGTCCTGTCGGACCTGCGTATGAGTTTAGGCGTTCCCCGACCATTCTGCTCTTTTGGTCAACGTGCCAGGGGGGTTCTTCCACTACGCCGATCCGATGGGGGTATTATGGCAAGTCAGAATTAACTAGCCCTTTAACCCTACAAAGAGTCATAAATTAATTTCTTATCGTTTACTAAAATAAAACCTATACACGCTAAGATTTATGTGAATCTGGGGAACTCATTGAACTGATCTTAAATCAGAGAGATCCAAACGAACGGCAAATACTGGGTTTTAAAAACTTTTACTTAAGTCCTTTTTCACTGATGTGACACAGTTTAATGGTTACACGTCAAAATTGGTCTTCAAGAATTAAAGTTAATAGAAAAGGAAACAGGATTTCTATTTTTCCAAACAGACGTTGATCTTAATGGAGTTAGTTTTACTGGCCCTAGTCGCTCAAACGTACTGTCTGCATGTCACGGACGATTTCCAACTTTAGCCACTCGTTTAAATATTCATAGTGGTAAAGTCCATATATGCATTTGCACAGTTGCGTTTATTTCAAGGCGCATCTGCGCTGAAAAAACCGGCCAACAGTTCTGTATTTAATTATTTAACGCAGTGCCTAATTAGGGACTAAGTTTTTATATCAGTTTTGTTTCATTCACTATAAATTTTAATATATAAGTTTATAAGCTTTGCTCACTGTACGTTTGAATGAGTACTACTAATATTGTGAAAATGACGTTATTCCAAAACGCGTCAACAGCGAACAATATTTTAAAGTTAGGAAAGACAGAAAAGTGTATTCAAATGTATAGAAACACAATTATTACTACTTTTAAAAATTGTTTAAACTGTGATTATTTGAAAGTTTCTTTGAACGTAAACGTTATTCAAGAACCTGACAAAAGAATATCATTAGACATAATCTGCAAGTTCCCGTGGGGAGATAAACACGTTCGTATGAGACCTGAGTAGAGAAGGTTCCTGGACCGATAACTTTAGGCGGAGACGCATTGGGACAGGCTGGGAATAATTACCCATGGGCAAGTAAGGGTGAGCACGCACTCGGGAGATACGGTCGGAAGATTAATGGTGGAGGATTTTGTGATCTGGAGAGAAAATAGAGTACACGTCCCTTAGGGAGTCTCCTTGGCCTCATTAAAACTGATTCGTTCTCAAATTTCCTTTTAATAGGGATAAATACGCCACCGCAAGATCGTGCACTCGCGCGCGCGTACACGAACCAACAAATCGCCTGAGTGAGTATTTAATGTATTATAAAGGTTCAAGTGAATAAAAATCTGTAACTGTAGAATCGTCAGGTTTTTAAAATATAACAAGAACAACAATACAAGAATATAACAAAAATAACACTAACTAGATATGCAAAATGGTCTTATAACAAGAACAACAATACAAGAATATAACATAAAATAACACTAACTAGATATGCAAACTGGTATTATAACAAGAACAACAATACAAGAATATAACAAAAATAACACTAACTAGATATGCAAAATGGTCCTATAACAAGAACAACAATACAAGAATATAACATAAAATAACACTAACTAGATATGCAAAATGGTATTACAACAAGAACAACAATACAAGAATATAACAAAAATAACACTAACTAGATATGCAAAATGGTATTATAACAAGAACAACAATACAAGAATATAACAAAAATAACACTAACTAGATATGCAAAATGGTATTATAACAAGAACAACAATACAAGAATATAAAAAAAAACACTAACTAGATATGCAAAATTGTATTGTAACAAGAACAACAATACAAGAATATAAAAAAAAAACACTAACTAGATATGCAAAATGGTCTTATAACAAGAACAACAATACAAGAATATAACATAAAATAACACTAACTAGATATGCAAAATGGTATTATAACAAGAACAACAATACAAGAATATAAAAAAAAACACTAACTAGATATGCAAAATGGTCTTATAACAAGAACAACAATACAAGAATATAACATAAAATAACACTAACTAGATATGCAAAATGGTATTATAACAAGAACAACAATACAAGAATATAACAAAAATAACACTAACTAGATATGCAAAATGGTCTTATAACAAGAACAACAATACAAGAATATAACATAAAATAACACTAACTAGATATGCAAAATGGTATTATAACAAGAACAACAATACAAGAATATAACAAAAAAAACACTAACTAGATATGCAAAATTTTATTATAACAAGAACAACAATACAAGAATATAACAAAAAAAACACTAACTAGATATGCAAAATGGTATTATAAAAAGAACAACAATACAAGAATATAACTAAAATAACACTAACTAGATATGCAAAATGGTATTATAACAAGAACAACAATACAAGAATATAACAAAAATAACACTAACTAGATATGCAAAATGGTATTATAACAAGAACAACAATACAAGAATATAACTAAAATAACACTAACTAGATATGCAAAATGGTATAATAACAAGAAAAACAATACAAGAATATAACAAAAATAACACTAACTAGATATGCAAAATGGTATTATAAAAAGAACAACAATACAAGAATATAACTAAAATAACACTAACTAGATATGCAAAATGGTATTATAACAAGAAAAACAATACAAGAATATAACAAAAATAACACTAACTAGATATGCAAAATGGTATTATAAAAAGAACAACAATACAAGAATATAACTAAAAAAACACTAACTAGATATGCAAAATTGTATTATAACAAGAACAACAATACAAGAATATAACAAAAATAACACTAACTAGGTATGCAAAATGGTATTATAACAAGAACAACAATACAAGAATATAACAAAAATAACACTAACTAGATATGCAAAATGGTCTTATAACAAGAACAACAATACAAGAATATAACATAAAATAACACTAACTAGATATGCAAAATGGTATTATAACAAGAACAACTATACAAGAATATAACAAAAATAACACTAACTAGATATGCAAAATTGTATTATAACAAGAACAACAATACAAGAATATAACAAAAATAACACTAACTAGATATGCAAAATGGTATTATAACAAGAACGACAATACAAGAATATAAAAAAAACACTAACTAGATATGCAAAATTGTATTATAACAAGAACAACAATACAAGAATATAACAAAAATAACACTAACTAGGTATGCAAAATGGTATTATAACAAGAACAACAATACAAGAATATAACAAAAAAAACACTAACTAGATATGCAAAATTGTATTATAACAAGAACAACAATACAAGAATATAACAAAAATAACACTAACTAGATATGCAAAATGGTATTATAAAAAGAACAACAATACAAGAATATAACTAAAATAACACTAACTAGATATGCAAAATGGTATAATAACAAGAAAAACAATACAAGAATATAACAAAAATAACACTAACTAGATATGCAAAATGGTATTATAAAAAGAACAACAATACAAGAATATAACTAAAATAACACTAACTAGATATGCAAAATGGTATTATAACAAGAACAACAATACAAGAATATAACAAAAATAACACTAACTAGATATGCAAAATGGTATTATAAAAAGAACAACAATACAAGAATATAACTAAAAAAACACTAACTAGATATGCAAAATTGTATTATAACAAGAACAACAATACAAGAATATAACAAAAATAACACTAACTAGGTATGCAAAATGGTATTATAACAAGAACAACAATACAAGAATATAACAAAAAAAACACTAACTAGATATGCAAAATTTTATTATAACAAGAACAACAATACAAGAATATAACAAAAATAACACTAACTAGATATGCAAAATGGTATTATAAAAAGAACAACAATACAAGAATATAACTAAAATAACACTAACTAGATATGCAAAATGGTATTATAACAAAAATAACACTAACTAGATATGCAAAATGGTATTATAAAAAGAACAACAATACAAGAATATAACTAAAATAACACTAACTAGATATGCAAAATGGTATTATAACAAGAACAACAATACAAGAATATAACAAAAATAACACTAACTAGATATGCAAAATGGTATTATAAAAAGAACAACAATACAAGAATATAACTAAAATAACACTAACTAGATATGCAAAATGGTATTATAACAAGAACAACAATACAAGAATATAACAAAAATAACACTAACTAGATATGCAAAATGGTATTATCACAAGTAACAAATTCCGATATATATTTATATTTCATTATTTTTTTAATAGCCACTCATAAAGTGTCTTGCATGAGCAAGTATATAAATATGATTTTGTTCCTTACATAAAACATTCGAGTATTTATTGGCCATTGTTTTTATTGTCAATATTAGACGTGTTTATGTATTTTATACTAAAGCAAAGAAATATGAACAATTTTTTATAAAGTAAATCCTTATTTAGGTTAACAAACAAAACTTCTATTTGTTACTTCTACTATTAATATAATTACTATTACCAATAGGTAAAATTAAATAATATAATAATAATATAAAAAAAGAAACATAACCTATGCGTTAAAACAGCTGTTCTACCATATAACCTTTAATATAAAATCAGCTGTCTTATGAACTCATATGTTATCACTTATTTCAAACCAAATTGAGGGAAACATCTATATTGCATACCTTGCCCCTTTTGTGAAGAATCTTTTCCGACATAAAAATAAAGTTAGTTCATTATTAAATTTAATTAATTAATTTTAGTTGTTAGCCAACGAAAAGCTTTGAATTGTAAATTCAATTATAATTCTTGTATTTGTATTTTGACTTAGTTCTTTACACACACACACACACACACACACACACACACACACACACACACACACACACACACACGCACGCGCGCACGCGCGCGCACGCACGCAAGAAGTAAGTAAGAGCAGATTACAATATCAGGTAAGCGATGGCCTGCGTTACGGCTTAATCTCAGTTTTTCATTTTAAACCTAACTTAGAACATCCTGTTTCCACGGCCCAAGTAGATAATGTAGAAACTATTAGGAACTTGGAGCAACTGCGGTGAGTTTTTATTTTAAACCTAACTTTGAACATCCTTTTTCCACGGCCCAAGTAGATAATGTAGAAACTATTAGGAACTTGGAGCAACTGTGGTGAGTTTTTATTTTAAACCTAACTTTGAACATCCTTTTTCCACGGCCCAAGTAGATAATGTAGAAACTATTAGGAACTTGGAGCAACTGTGGTGAGTTTTTATTTTAAACCTAACTTTGAACATCCTTTTTCCACGGCCCAAGTAGATAATGTAGAAACTATTAGGAACTTGGAGCAACTGCGGTGAGTTTTTATTTTAAACCTAACTTTGAACATCCTTTTTCCACGGCCCAAGTAGATAATGTAGAAACTATTAGGAACTTGGAGCAACTGTGGTGAGTTTTTATTTTAAACCTAACTTTGAACATCCTTTTTCCACGGCCCAAGTAGATAATGTAGAAACTATTAGGAACTTGGAGCAACTGTGGTGAGTTTTTATTTTAAACCTAACTTTGAACATCCTTTTTCCACGGCCCAAGTAGATAATGTAGAAACTATTAGGAACTTGGAGCAACTGTGGTGAGTTTTAATTTTAAACCTAACTTTGAACATCCTTTTTCCACGGCCCAAGTAGATAATGTAGAAACTATTAGGAACTTGGAGCAACTGTGGTGAGTTTTTATTTTAAACCTAACTTTGAACATCCTTTTTCCACGGCCCAAGTAGATAATGTAGAAACTATTAGGAACTTGGAGCAACTGTGGTGAGTTTTTATTTTAAACCTAACTTTGAACATCCTTTTTCCACGGCCCAAGTAGATAATGTAGAAACTATTAGGAACTTGGAGCAACTGTGGTGAGTTTTAATTTTAAACCTAACTTTGAACATCCTTTTTCCACGGCCCAAGTAGATAATGTAGAAACTATTAGGAACTTGGAGCAACTGTGGTGAGTTTTTATTTTAAACCTAACTTTGAACATCCTTTTTCCACGGCCCAAGTAGATAATGTAGAAACTATTAGGAACTTGGAGCAACTGTGGTGAGTTTTTATTTTAAACCTAACTTTGAACATCCTTTTTCCACGGCCCAAGTAGATAATGTAGAAACTATTAGGAACTTGGAGCAACTGTGGTGAGTTTTAATTTTAAACCTAACTTTGAACATCCTTTTTCCACGGCCCAAGTAGATAATGTAGAAACTATTAGGAACTTGGAGCAACTGCGATGAGTTTTTATTTTTAATAAAAGACCTCCTAAGAACAAAAAGTTTTTATTTAAATCTTTATGTACATTTCGATACAATGCAGTAATCTTCAGTTATTAGAAGCATAACTTCAAGCAGGAATTATTAGAAAGAGTTATTACTGATATAATTCACTCTGTAGAAGATTGCTGTGCACAGAAATGTACTTAAGGATTGAAATAGAACGTTTTTCTGGTTGAAATGTTTTATAATTTACAACTAGAAAGTTTTGTTAATATTATACATTTCTAGATTTTCTATATTATGAATTATACAAATATAACGACCGAAAAGACTCTGCACATTTAGTTCTCGGAATATGCTCAAACAGCCTGAGACAAAGTGATAAATCCATAGCTGACTGTATTCTTAAATAAAAACTAACCCATAAACAATATTCAAGCTGGCTTATGAGTTAAGCTTATAAATATGCACAACTCACAAGTATAAAACTTTAATATCAAGCGGTTTCAATTACTTATGTCATCATCAGTGTTGCTACCACAAACATATAACTTTATTTTACAGAATGGAAGAGCATTTTTTTTTAATATGATATATATAATGTTCCATATCTGTAATTAAAATTATATGTTTTTGGTAGCATTACTGATGATGACAACATGAGTCATTGAGCTTTGAAACGCGTATGATATTAGTGTTTTATAATTTTGAGTTGTATCTATTTCTTTTGTTTAAAAACTAACATACTTAGTTTGAAATTAATTTGAAATGTCGGAGGCAATACAAATTTCCTCATTAGTTCTTCTCCCATTGGAACCTTGCCATTAGCAGGTTCACTGCAAAGCAGTAGTAAAACATTAGTTTTACCCATAGATTTTAAATATGAGGCATGGACACACACACACACACACACACACACACACACACACACACACACACACACACACACACACACACATATACACAAACAAACAAACAAACAACCAACGAACCAACCAACCAACAAACCAACCAACCAACCAGCATTAACATAGAAACACATACACGCACATTCAAATACATGCACGCATTCATCTCACTCACATGCGCTCATACACACAAATTCACACACAGATACACACGCGAAATAACTAACAATTACACATACGAGCGCAAGCGCACACACACATTTACATGCATGATCCTTGTTTATATATATATATTTTTGTATGCATCCTTATGTAATTTTAAAAAAAGTAAATTTGTAGAGCCCGCTGTGTTACAGTATATCCCACGTTTAAACGTAGATAGCAAAACAACACCGTCACCTATTGTTTTAAAAAACAATGAAACCCCTCGGCTAAATATCCCGCAATTAGCAACAACGAGTAATAAAGCATTTCGCCTTGAGGGAAGTTTTTCTTTAAAGTGAACGCGTCTTTAGTCTACCAACGCAGGAAACAAATTAGTGCTTCGCCCCCTCGGAAGATTCTCAGAGATAGCCATTTAATTCCACCCGAGGCGCGTTAATCTGAGACCACCCTTGCTTTGCGTCTGTCTTTCGAACTACTTCAGGCTCGGTTTAGGGTTCATGATAAACGGAAGGACCAATATATTTTGCCTTAAGTAAATTTGTCTTGCAATACTGTGCAGAGGACGGTTTAGTGGTGGAATCGTAGCTTTCATGTTTACTATCAAAGTGATTTTATCTGAAGAGTACGCTCTCTACAAATGGGAAACCTTAAAATATTTAAGAAATTTTTTAAATAACTTATTAATTTATGAATGCTACAAAATAGATTAATCTATTGGACACATGTATAGATTTCGATGTTGGCAGCCATTTAGATTCTTGTGTAACTAAACATTTGTTCAAACATTCACAGACTTACAACACTAATACATTCACTTTCATAAATATTTTTTTTACTTTAAAAATGTTGTTCCGTGTGGTGTAAAGCCCTGTAGGGACATTTTTACACACTACTTTTAATAATTTTAGTATATAAAATTCCTAACACCCAGTACTCAATTAAAATCCAGTAATATATATATATAATGTTTTCTTGTTAAATAATTCTAAACAACATAGGCTATTCAAATACATGAATATTATTCTATATATTATAATATTCTTGTACTTCAATAACCTATTGCAGCGGAGCGCGCACCGCGCCGCCCGCGGGCCGTCCCGCCCCGCACGGGCCACAGCGCCGCCGCCTCCACCCTTATTCGCCGCAAGCTCAGAATTCTGACAGGGCCTATCCTAGCCAAACTAGGATACTGTGCAATGACCCGCCAAAATCTGCCAGAGAATAAATCACTGGACTTCATTATGAAAAACCTAACTTGCTGAAATGTAACCCTTTGGGTACGTATTTCCCGGGGAATGAGTTCTTTGAAGGCATCTTTTTGGCAAAATGACCCTTTGGTTTTAGGAGTGTGTAAGAAATCTGTTTTAAATTAAAACACTATTGCTTTGTTACTAAAAAATATGTTTTTTATTTACTTTTTAACTTATTACTACTGCACAGTTTTTACCCATCTTACATCTACTAGTTCGGTAAGTTTTTAATACTATCTTTCTTTTAATATTTCTCTGTCTATTCTTTTTATGTTACAATTTCTGAGAAATTCTAGCTTTAATTATTAGTTTCAGATGGAAAATTTTACTTTAGCTGGGTTCTCTTTAACTTTTTTAATACTTAAAATCGCAATTACATAACTCTATAATTAAACCAAAACAGTCCTTGCTTTTTTAAACTATTTAACATTTTTTTAAAACAGCAATCATATTAGAAAACAATGTATTCATTAAACTAAACCCTTGATATTTTCAATTTAGAAGTTAATTCCAAAAGCAATTTTTCTCTACTCAAGAACAGTTAATAATATAAAACTATTTGTTATAGCAATTACCCATTTAATCCTTTAACTAATTAGAATAATTAACAGCAGCAATGAATTAAAAAACAAAAACAATATAATCCTTTAAGTTAAACAATCGATATCTTTCATAAAACAGAAATTATTTCAATATACAACTTTACTACATTTAGTTTGATAAAGATTTTGAACACTTATTTACCAACAATAAAAAATAAAATATTTTTTTTATGTTACTAATTTAACTAAAACCTTACATTTTATTTGAAATTCTTAACGTAATCAATTTATTCACTAGACTCACAATTTCACAACCCCTTAATCCCTCCATGGTTTAAGTAAATTTTGAAATAATTTCAATTAATTTGCATTAATTAATTTTAACTAATTTTCATTTATACTGATATCTGAATTTCTTAATATATAGAAACCAAAAACACCACTTTTTTCTTATCGTATAACAATTTTAATTTTATTTAATATAAGTAATCATGGTTGGAAAAGGGCCCTCATGTTGTAGAGGGGATCCCCCACCCAACACTACCCCCTCCCAGTTACTTTTTAAACAAAGCCATTGTCTGAAATTCTTTAACTCCAAAAATAAATTTTATTTGAAATTGAATTATTTAAAATGTCAACTTTGCCCAAAAATTGTTCAATATAAAATTTTTAATTAAATGAAAACGAGAGAAATTAACCTCTGACCTTAAACGCAAGGTCACTAATAAATCCAGGTAGATTTTTCTTTATTCTCCCTCGAGATCGGTTGTTTCTGGGGTGGCCATCGTGGTATCAAAATGTCACCGATCTTGATTGTTGGCGTCCCTGCTGCGAATTCCTTGTCTACACTTCCCGTACGTCCCTTCTGCATTGTCGTAGTAGAATTTTATGGTTAGTCGATTTAGTACAATTTAGTCGATTTTGAAATTTATAAAAGTTTGCTCTTCCGCTTTCAGTTTTTGAATGTCTATTGTTCAATTTAATATCTAATTATTTATTTCTCTCTGTTCATATATAAGAGTTTGTTTAGAAATTTTGTAGCACTGTCCTTTATTAATTACTTAACTGACTCTAATAATTTTTCATATTGTTCACCTCTAACACACACAAAGTATTTAAGAACGCCGCCACATAGATGTCAAACTTTGGAGACCACTTTTGAAGAAGTTACCTCTTCCAAAAGGGTTCCAAACCACACTTGCAGTTACATTTCGGCGACACACTCTCTCCCGCTTAGCACGACATTTACAGATCACAAAACTGAAACAAAGGCTTGTAACCTGGAGCGTACTTACACGTTGTTAACAGTTTGAAGTCTCGAATAGCGCTGACGATTTTACCCCCGCTGGGCTTCTTTCCCACCAGACTTGTATGGTACCATGTTTTGTCAACCAATGGCTTTTAAAACCTACATCACAACATCATGCGACTTTTACCCCCGCTTTTGTTTACTTTCCCACACAAAGCAGCCTTACTCCAAAATGATCAAAATTTTATCTGTTTCGTTAATTTGGATTTAACTCTTCTATCTGGCGTTTTCGCGAATTTGGGTACAGGGCATCTCCTTTACCTCTTGAAAAATCGCATCTCCTCGAATGTCGATGGTGGTTGTAGGTGTATTTTGACGTTTTCTCTCCTTTCGATGTAATTTACCTGTTTTTTAAAATATACAAACCCCTTATCCCTTCTAATGGCTTAGCTTTCTCATTTTATAACTACGAAATTTTAATAGCTTTGCGACGGTATTTGCTAATCAGAATTCTACCCGTCGCACTATGTTGTTTTAATATATACATATATATATATAAATATATATATATATGTATATATATATATATAAAATATTATATATATTACATATATATAAATATATATATATATATAAAATATTATATATATATATATATATATATAATATATATATATATATATATATATATATATATATATATATATATATATATATATATATATGTATATATATAAGCAAGGGAATCTTAACAAACGCGATGATACTTTGAATTTGCCCGCATTGTGGAAATGTGTCATCGATAGGTTTTATAGGCAGAAAGGTGAACAAAAGGAAAGGAATGTGCGTAGTTGTTTGGCTCCGGTGTGTGTGGATTGACGTCAATTGGCGGGGCTTCATTCCTCTATATTTAGGAGCAGAGTTATCTACGCTCTTCACTCGCTCTTCAATTTTTGTTGGGCTCGTCAATACTAGATGAGATTCTAACCAAACGTTGTAACTGCGATTTTATGCACTGCAGAATGAACGCATGTACTCCAGATAATAACTATTCATCCTATTTTTCCATCCGTGAAGGAATACGTATCAGTATATATATATATATATATATATATATATATATATATATATATATATATATATATATATATATATATATATATATTGATCACGAAAATTTCTAAATCATCTCATAGGTTGAGTGTGTGGCTTTATGTTTTAAAACATCACTAAAAGGGAAATAAATAACCTAAGCGACAAGCGTTCTTTGCGCTCATTTAAATCTTTAGATTGGCAAAGCGACTACGGGAAACTACAGGTATTTACCTATTGCTAAATATCTAGGACGTTTGTATACATTTAAAGTATGCAGATCTGAAATGTTTAAATAACTGAACAGAACTCTAAGGAGTAATATAAACACAAATTTTAAAGTAAATTTCTACTTAGTTCAACGTAGAACAGTTTAATTTTAGTTACTTTTTATTGAATAATTAGAATTAATATAAATAAGGTAACATAACCTATGCATTAAAACAGCTGTTCTACCACGTAACCTATAAAATAAAATCAGCTGTTTTATGAAATCATATGTTATCACTTATTCTAAGTCTTCTTGAACGAAATAACTATATTACAAAAATTGTCCCTTTTGTGAATAGTCTTTTTCCCATATAAAATTTAAATTAATTAATTAAATTAAATTACTGAAATATTATTTGATAAAACCTGCTGTAACATCAATTGTCATCCACTACAAGATAAGAAAAAATTATTTAAACTTGAGTGGATAGATAGAAAGTGTTTTATTAAGAATTGAAACTTCAAACTCTATATAAATAAGGAGAGTGTGTAATGAGAGAAGGAATTGGAGTTAGGTTGACTCGTTATTTAAGTTTTTTATTACGTGTCTCTGTAAACTATCGTGAGAATTTATATAATATGTATGTTTTATTCCAGTCTATGTATTTTAAAGCAGTTTCTCATTATTTTAAAAGATTATATTCCCAATAGTTTTATGATTAATTCTGTTTTTGTTTTGTCGTTTCGTATTTTTAAACGTTTCTTTATCTTTTTTACTAAGAAAATTGTATTTTTTTAGCTTTTTTATTTCCCCGTATGTAATTGCCTTTTATTCTTTAATTTTATTTTCATCGAGA
Source organism: Prosapia bicincta (assembly GCA_036971475.1). NCBI lineage: Eukaryota > Metazoa > Arthropoda > Insecta > Hemiptera > Cercopidae > Prosapia > Prosapia bicincta. The sequence continues at coordinate 2,874,101 of JBAIZL010000050.1, forward strand.
ATGATGATATTTGTTGGTTATTGCCAAAACAATTACTGTCTTACATTATTAGCTATAGTTACCTCTTTCTCGAAGACATAAGGCACAAATTATGTAAATACATTCGTGGCAAAAACATAATTATAAATCAAATAAAACCTTTGCTAATAACGTCCTGTATTGTCTTGGCTATACGAGCCATCTGTTCGTACTAAGAGTGCGACGACACACAAATTACAATGTAGAAATGAATGCCAACCTGCAGGTGTTTTGAAGAATGGGTTAGGCACGTGACGAAAACAAAAGATGTTATCTAGCCCTCAATAGAGGGGGCCAAAACTTAGTTTTATTAGCAAATAAAATACTAGTTTGAAGTGTTGGCGCTAACGTATCCGGGTATAAATTGAAAATGTTGAGTTGCCGTGCTTAGCTTTCATATTTATAAATATAAATAGGGGGTTTTGCCAGTGAAGAATATTAAATAATATGACATAGCTACCTCAGTGCGCAAAAGAGTATGACGTACCCAAGCTATTTAGATATTTTTACTATTGTTTCACTCTTACGTATTTCCCATAGTCCCCTTTAGTGTGTAACTGTATATTCACATCTCTGACGTAGAACCGACCTTGTCACAGTTACGTGTAAAGTGGTATTGACAAATTCACATCAGCAAAAATTGACATCCGTTAAGAAAGCTTTCCAGACGATGTCGCGCTGCCAGACGGGTGTTTGAATATTGCATAACGCTTGCTCTCTAAGGGATTCGTCTCCTAAGGTTTTATGCAAAATGTATTTTAAATATACTATACAATATTCAGAATTGTTACTGTAACCCCTCGGTTTTTTATTGGGCTTTTAGTTAATAAAAAAACATTTATTCACTTACACAATATTATTTATATTTTAAAAAGACTTAATTGGACAATTGTTAACTTTACCCTTAGTAATTAACATTCTGACCGGGGTGTCTGTTCAATTGGTTCTTAAGAAAAGTTGGTGGGATTAAAGTTCTCTTTTAAATTTTCAAAAAGACATTTAATTTAAATAAATTGAAGTTATAAAACGTTTGGACAATATTAATTAAAAATGGAATTAAAGGTTACATCTTTTTCAAATTAAAAATTTAGATCTTTCTAAATTATTTCATTAGGGAAAGTTATGTTAGATGCGTGGTGGGTATTACGTATATTTACTGATTTTATCAATTTCTTAAAAAAAATTAATTTAGAACCTGCGTTGGCAATCACTCCAGCTCGGCTTATTTACACATTACTCTCGGCTTTACACTTTAACAGGATCAAATTTTACAAAACACCTTTTTATTTGCTATTAACCTCTGAATTCTATATTAATATGAGTTTAAATGAGCCACCTAACTAACATTTGCAACCCACGGCTGTCTTCCAATGCTAGATCAGAACAGAAAGAGTCTCAAGATTTCTCACGTTTAACAGAATTCCCACCCTCACACCTGTCTCCAATGCCTCCTTCCTCAACGCTGTCTAGTGGCAATTTTAGAAACAATTTTATTTTAAACTGGCCCGATTTTATGTCAGACTGCATATATTCTATTAAAAAGCCGTGTTTAATGCCACAAAACAGAAACACTTTGGAATATTCTTTGGTTATGTGCACTTTGTGTTATGACTTTAATCTAGTAGTTTCCAGTAATCATAGATTTACGTAATATAAATAAAACATATTAATAATTGTATATTAGAATCGTTATTAGAAACACATTATAAGGGTGGGCTTTACAATTGGCGCATTTAATTAAGCTAAACAAATTGCATTTATCGCATTATCAAAAGTTCTGCCTCATCGTTAATTAAATAAACACATGCCTAATTTAATACATGTTATTATAATAATAAGATATATAAATATTCAATTTCAACAGTAAATTTGCGCCGCCATTTTTATAAAATGTAATTGACATAGAATATTATTAATACTGTGTTTGCTAAGTTATATTCCCAAATGGACTTTGTAAAAGCTTTCGTTAGTACGTTTACGCTTTGATATTACAAATATTATCACTGATCTAATGAATAACCCAGCCGATAAATTTCCAGAACTATTGTATCCTGTATTATTATTATATTAAACATATGATTTATAACACATTTAAAATTATTCAATTTCCAATATGGTGAGACAATGTACGACTCACGACAATGTATTCAATTACACTGTTGTAATATTGCCACAATATTGAGTTTTACCCTGCATTGTTTAAATTAGTAATAAAAAAGTGTAACAATAATATTACAATAGTAAGGATAGAGTGCAAATATTTCAGTGGTTTCAAATTTGGAATTTGGCAAAGGTAATAATTAAATAATATCGAATACTTACATTTATTTTTTTCTGATACGCGTTTCGTTGAAAAAGACATTATCAATGGGGAGTCAACTAATAAAATTCTAAACTATTTGTAAACATTTTAAATTTAGTTCTATTAACTGAGGATGTTGAATATCTTTTTGAAACCTGCATGAGAAAACTATACAATGTAGGTTGTTCGGTGACGGTTAACGGTTAATTAGTGAGATTAACTTATCTTTGAGCATCAAGCGAACTCACAAACTGGCTTTTTAGTCACGAGGTAAACCATGGATATGCTTACGTAAAATTCATGGTTTTTTCGTTGATATATGATATTCTGAATATATATTTTCCTAAGTGAAAGTTTTTTTTTGTAAACATGATTCTGTAGGATATATTTTATAGAAATTAATTTAAACTCTCAGAGCGACTGCGTTTATTGGCCCCCAGAGGGGCACGAGGCGGCCTTTGTACGAGGGGGTGTGGTTAGCAAGCTCTATTACGACCAGGGACTTGTCTCGGCCCTCATTATACCTCCTGAAGCTTTATCAAACTCCCGCTTCGAAATTATAACCCGATGGTAAGTTGAGAGTGGCTACTAAAGCAGTTGCAATTGAGGATGATCTTTAGTCGATGCTACAAATACACAAGTACACAGACACACACACGCGCGCGCGCTCACACACACACACACACACACACACACACACACACGAGTTCGAATTTATTTAATTTCCATCTAATAGTGTTTTGTTTTTAAAAATGAATCTCTCATTTTGAACTGAACATTTAAAATCAGCAGTAGGCCACAAAACGTCCTACACTACATAGAGTGGGATTGTAGCAATTAGATGTAGGGGATGTGTTTAAACTCTTGGTTACAAAACTAATAAAAAAATTGATCTGAATTTTCAAGATTTGGGACATAAATATGTCTAAATTAAAACATTTAAATTTAAAACATTTTAAAAAAGAATAATGTAATATGGCGGTTTTTAGAAATCGGAGGCACTAAATAGCACCAACGGTTTTTATGCAAACATTCAAACGCAATAGTATTATCTGAAAACATTTCGTTTTAAACCTTCTTTTCTCCTCTTGGGGAATCACGATTATTACACACTAATGCTTGAAATATTTTTTTTTCAACAAAAAGAAAAAAACCATTGAATAAATTTATTTAGAAAATGTATGAAATAGAGATCACTAAATCTAGCTGGGTTTTTATTAATATTATTCGAAAAAAATAATACTAAATAATGCCACAGATTCACAAGTACTCAAAAAAGGCTACAATTGACATAGTTTCTTAAAATTTAGTAACAAACTCAGAACTAGATATTTTTATAATTTAATGTTTAAAACAATAAAGCTTAAATTATTCATAACCCGCTGTATAAAATGGTTTCCCCTTAGAAATACCTAAGTAATAAAGATGTAAATATTATTTTTTATAAAGTTGGTTTTAACATTATAACATTGTTTCTCAAAACAATATATCATTTTATTAACACACACACATATATATATATATATATATATATATATATATATATTTTTTTTTTCCTAGTCGACAATTACATACAATTTTAAATTCTCTGCTATTTCCTAATAACTTGTTTTTCAATTTAAGTTCGTATTACATGAAAATTTTGTATTTTCACTGTCATCTAAATAAGTATTCATTTATTTTTGCATTGTCCTCGCTTTACAACTTAATAAAAAGCTTTGCAAGTAGGGCGTACGGGAATAGGTTTTATTGTGTTTGCGAGGCGCTCAGATGGGGCGCCCGCGGCGCTGCTTGCGCGCTGCACATTACATCCCTGTGCACACAGAACGCAGGCCACATCGCGCAAGAAAATACTGCCAAATTATCTGGTTTAAATATATATTCACAGCATCGTTACTTTGTTGTGAAAATGTCGTTTTTGTGTCAGTTTAAATGGGAAATTACTTTTGGAATAGGCTATTGTATTTAATAATGTATTTCAGAGCAATAATATTGCGGATAAATAAAAATGTATTTGGAAATTATATTTCAAGTCAGTTAACTATTAAAACCCCCGGAGAATAATTTCCATGTTTGTAAGTATTAGAAAAAAAATAAAACGTCTCTAAAATATTTTTTATAACAATTACTTATTTACTAGAAATTAGATGTTATACAATTACATTATAATAACTTTATATAATTACATAATACAAATTTGACTTTTTAAATTTGCATAATGTATTAAAAATGAAATCCAATACAATTACATTACGTAATAGAAATTATTTGTAATAAAATTACATTAACTGTTAAAATTAGGTGTATTACAATTACATTTTGTAATAAACACTATATATATATATATATATATATATATATATATATATTATAATACATATTGTAGGCCCAATAAAAATAGATGTATTACAAATGTATTATGTAAAAAAAATTAGATGCATTAAAATTACATTATGTATTAAAAATTAGATGCATTAAAATTACATTATGTATTAAAAACTAAATGCATTAAAATTACATTCTTTAATAAAAATTAGATCTATTGAAATTACATATTGTAATAAACACTATATGTATTAAAATACATTATGTAGGCTCAATAAAAATAGAAGTATTACAAATGTATTATGTATTACAAACTAGATGCATTAAAATTACATTATGTATTAAAAATTAGATGTATTAAAATTACATTATGTAATATAAATTAGATGTATAAAATTAAATCATGTTATAAAAATTAGATGTATTACATTACATTATATGATACAAATTTGATGTAATACAATTACATTATTTATTAAAATTTAGATGGAATACATTTACATTATGTAGGCCTATTAAAAATTAGATGTATTACAATTACATTATATATTAAAACTACATTATGTAATAAAAGGTAGATGCATTACAATTATATTCTGTAATAAATGTTAGATGTATTACAATTACATTATGAGTTTAAAATTAGATGTATTAAAAATATATTGTGTAATAATAATTAGATATTACAATTACATTATGTATGTAATGCAAAATGAATCAGTTAACGCAAACAAGAAAGCGTTGAACGTTAGGGACAGTAACTATTGCGTGGAACAATAGATAAGGATAGTTGGTTACAGTGTGGTTTGGCCTTGACAACAGATCTGTTTTACTGTTGTTAAAAAACGGAACAAGCAAAATATAACGGTTATTATAGGCGGGAATTCCAAGTAAAATTATTGTTGGTGAAAATCTTCTACGAGACTGAATAGTTTTATTATTTCGATGTAAAACATTACCAAGATGGCGTTGTCAAATTTGAATTTAAGCAGTTCTTAAACAGTGATAGTTGTAACAATTCAAGTTAAACAAATTGTATTGAAAATACAACAATGTCGACAAATTTTAATTTTAAATCTAGTGCGAATTCCTTTTACTAAAACACCAGATTCCAGGGTTACGACGGAATTCTAATAGCTTAGAATCGTCTGCCTAAATCCTCGTAGGTGTATCCATTAATCGAATGTAAACCCTGTAATGCAACCGAAGTATTCCCCTCTCAGCATGACGACAGTGCTAACTTGACATATTTATTTTCACCTTTAAAACACACAATTATACAATAAATAATGGTAGGGCTGTGATAGCTGTATCACGAGGCAAAGTTCATTGAATACCTCAGTCATATTGAATGTATCAGTCGTATTGAATAGTTCAGTCATATGGAATAGTTCAGTCATATCGAATAGTTTAGTCATATTGAATAGTTCAGTCATATTGAATAGTTCAGTCGTATTGAATAGTTCAGTCATATAGAATAGTTCAGTCATATCGAATAGTTCAGTCATATTGAATAGTTCAGGCATATTGAATAGTTCAGTCATATTGAATAGTTCAGTCATATTGAATAGTTCAGTCATATTAAATAGTTCAGTAAAATTGTATAGTTCAGTCATATTGAATAGTTTAGTCATATTGAATAGTTCATTCATATTAATTAGTTCAGCCATATTAAGTAGTTCAGTCATATTGAATAGTTCTGTCATATTGAATAGTTCAGTCATATTGAATAGTTCAGTCATATGGAATAGTTCAGTCATATCGAATAGTTCAGTCATATTGAATAGTTCAGTCATATTGAATAGTTCAGTCATATTAAATAGTTCAGTAAAATTGTTTAGTTCAGTCATATTGAATAGTTTAGTCATATTGATTAGTTCAGTCATATTAATTAGTTCAGTCATATTAAGTAGTTCAGTCATATTGAATAGTTCAGTCATATTGAATAGTTCAGTCATATTGAATATTTCAGAATATTTCACGTTTTGCAGGATAAGTAATAAGTGAGCTGGCTTGTGAGTTAAGGTTGTAAGTAAATAAACAACTCCACACGAAGTCACAAGACAACATTCTTTATTGTCATTCGCGTTTCAATGACTTATTATCATCACTTACAAGTTATTATCATCAGTAACACTACTTCAAATTGAGTTGCAGTTTTAAAATTCTAGTAGTGTCACTAATGATGATAACATTATTCATTGAAACGCGTATGACAATAAGGGATATAGTTGGCTTTGTGTGAAGTTATTTATTTACAGGATATGCTATGGACGTTATAGAAAATAACTTAGGACTTTTACTTTAAAGCTATTTTATTTTAAGTTTAAAGACACTATCAGCAGGTTTTAGTTTTTTAGGGGGTGGAAATGTCGAGTTTATAATAAAACTATTTATTGAAAGTTTAACTTGTGCTGTCCACTAGAGTGTATTGCTACTACTCACGCTCTACACTCGGCGCACTCTTTGGCCTCTTTTGCTCTTTCCCTGGCAGTCCCATTCCAAATTCTGGCTGCGAGTGTTATATCATCGGCTCCTCTTCTTCTCTTGTGTTGCATGTTATCTCCATAATCCTTCGCAGCACCGTATCCTCACTTACTCTTATAATAAGCCAGTTCATCTTAGTCTACTGGAGAATTTAAAATAGAAGCACAAGTCGCTAAAGTCATATTATGAATGCTGCACACTTATATTTGGCTTGGCTACTTCTTTTATTTAATATTATAAAAAACATTTTCATTTCTTCGAAAAGTAGCAATAAGTAATTTAGTTTTCATAATTTCAGATCATACGAAAATTCTCTTTATTCATATCCTACTATTAACTCGCACTGTCATTATATATATATATATTTACTGTACAAACCTTCAATCGTTAATAAAATACTTTCTATTCATCCACTTAAGTTCAAATACACTTTTTAAACTGTATTTGAGACTTGATGTAAAACAATTACTTCAAATAATAATTCATTAAATAATTCAATTATTTAATTTTAGTTTTTTATGGGAGAAAACCTTTTTACAAAAGGGGCAAGGTATGTAATGTAGTTATTTGTCCCATTTGACTTAAAATAGGGGATAACATTTGATTTCATAAAACAGCTGATTTTATATTATATGTTATGTGATAGAACAGCTGTTTTAACGCATAGGTTATGTTACTTTATTTGTGTTAATTGTAATTATTCAATAAAAAGTGACAACATTTTTTGCTGACCTAATTATTAATTGAAGTTACAAAAAAGTTTGTTTTGTATTACATGTTTTTTGTTTAAATTAGAAATAAAATATAAACATTTAGTTTTATTCTTTTGAGGTTATTCCGTCTGTTTAAAAATAACAAATAAAATAAATGTAAAGCGAATACAATATGAAGCATAATGCTTAAGGGTATGTAAGTATATAACAATGTAAAAGGGGAGAAACTAAGTCCTTTGGTGGTAAGATGGTTCAACTTTGCACTGCTAAAGTTAATAATTTCAGGAGTAAAATGGAATTAGAGTTTAAAGAACCTAGCTTGACTTTGAGATGTTATGTACGGAAAAGGTCAAAAGGGTTCATGAAGGTGTTGTACTTATTTTGATTTAAATGTGAAATATGCAAATCGTTTTAAAATGATTTTACACACAAAAATTACTGCATTTTGTGGATTCTCTTAAGCATTTAGATAATTTAGTTTGCTAATTTGTTTCTGAATTGTGCATGATAAAAGTTGTTGTACTAATTTTGATATAAATGTGAAATATGCAAATTGTTTTAAAATGATTTTACACAAAAAATTACTGCATTTGTGGATTCTCTTAAGCATTTAGATAATTTAGTTTCCTAATTTGTTTCTGAATTGTGAATGGTAAAAGTAAATATAAAGTTTCCAATGAAAGTGAATGTTATTGTAGCCGTAAGGGAAATCAGTAAAAAGAGTATCACTGGAACTATGTCCTAAGGGATATAAACATGTGTTTCTAAAAGGAATTAATGGAGATTGTTTAAAATATTTAGATTAAAGTTTACATTTTCTGACTCGCTAGAAACAAAAACATGTGTTGTTGTCCATAGTAAACGAGTAATATAAACAAAAATGTCGGTCAATTCCTACTCAGGTCAAAAAACATTATATTAGTTACTTTTTATTGAATAATTAATTTAATATAAATAAAGTAACATAGCCTATGCGTTAAAACAGCTGTTCTACAATATACCATATAAACAAGTGTTTTATGAAATCATATGCTATTACTTATTTCAAGCCAAATATGACGAAATAACTATATTGCATACCTTGCCCCTTTTTGAAAAATATTTCTCCCATATAAAAATATAATTAAATAATTAAATTTAAATAATGAATTGCTATTTGATAGAACTATTAACATGAAGTGCCATCCACTACAAGCTTAAAAAATATATATTTAAATTGAATGAATGAATAAAAATTATTTTATTTACTATTGAAAATTTGAACAAGATATATATATATATATATATATATATATATAGAGAGAGAGAGAGAGAGAGAGAGAGAGAGAGAGACAGAGAGAGAGAGAGTGGACTAATAGAAGGAATTGAAAAAGTATACATTTGTGAAAGCTACTTGAATATTGCTATAATTTAAAATCCCATAATTATATTACGACGGATAATTGCAAACTGCTTTATTTCTGTTGGGATTCCCCCGAGTGCCAGAATCATATATTTTCTATAATTTGGTCCCTCAATAAGGTGACAATCACGGAGGCAGTGTTTACGATTTGTCTACAAATATCATCTGCCTGATGTCTAGCGCAAACTGTATTTATGGCTTCCCTTAACTCTTTCAGGCACGGTGGATTACAATTTGAACCACCTTTTGAATGTGCCCAGTTGCACGGTGGTTCAAAACTTGAACCACCTACAAAATCATATGTACTTAGTTACACAATAGCACAGAATATGTACTTAGTTACACAATAGCACAGAATATGTACTTAGTTACACAATAGCACAGAATATGTACTTAGTCACACAATAGCACAGAATATGTACTTAGGTACACAATAGAACAGAATATGTACTTAGTCACACAATAGGACATAATATGTACTTAGTTACACAATAGCACAGAATATGTACTTCGTTACACAATAGCACAGAATATGTACTTAGGTACACAATAGAACAGAATATGTACTTAGTCACACAATAGGACATAATATGTACTTAGTTACACAATAGCACAGAATATGTACTTAGTTACACAATAGCACAGAATATGTACTTAGTCACACAATAGCACAGAATATGTACTTAGTTACACAATAGGACATAATATGTACTTAGTTACACAATAGCACAGAATATGTACTTAGTTACACAATAGCACAGAATATGTACTTAGTTACACAATAGCACAGAATATGTACTTAGTTACACAATAGCACAGAATATGTACTTAGTCACACAATAGCACAGAATATGTACTTAGGTACACAATAGAACAGAATATGTACTTAGTCACACAATAGGACATAATATGTACTTAGTTACACAATAGCACAGAATATGTACTTCGTTACACAATAGCACAGAATATGTACTTAGGTACACAATAGAACAGAATATGTACTTAGTTACACAATAGGACATAATATGTACTTAGTTACACAATAGCACAGAATATGTACTTAGTTACACAATAGCACAGAATATGTACTTAGGTACACAATAGAACAGAATATGTACTTAGTCACACAATAGGACATAATATGTACTTAGTTACACAATAGCTCAGAATATGTACTTCGTTACACAATAGCACAAAATATGTACTTAGTTACACAATAGGACAGAATATGTACTTAGTTACACAATATCACAGAATATGTACTTAGTTACACAATAGCACAGAATAAGTACTTAGTTACACAATATCACAGAATATGTACTTAGTTACACAATAGCACAGAGTATGTATTTAGTTACACAATATGACAGAATATGTACTTAGACACACAATAGCACAGAATATGTACTTAGTTACACAATAGCACAGAATATGTACTTAGTTACACAATAGGACAGAATATGTACTTAGTTACACAATAGGACAGAATATGTACTTGGCTACGCAATAGCACAGAATATGTACTTAGTTACACAGTAGCACAGAATATGTACTTAGTTACGCAAAAGCACAGAATATGTACTTAGTTACACAATAGCACAGAATATGTACCTAGTTACACAATAGCACGGAATATGTACTTAGTTACACAATAACACAGAATATGTACCTAGTTACACAATAGCACAGAATATGTACTTAGTTACACAATAGCACAGAGTATGTATTTATTTACACAATATGACAGAATATGTGCTTAGTCACACAATAGCACAGAATATGTACTTAGTTACACAATAGCACAGAGTAGGCTATGTACTTAGTTATACAATAGCACAGAATATGTACTTAGTTCACAGAATATGTACTTGGTTACGCAATAGCACAGAATATGTACTTAGTTACTCAATAGCACAGAATATGTACTTGGTTACGCAATAGCACAGAATATGTACTTAGTTACACAATAGCACATAATATGTACTTAGTTACACAATAGCACAGAGTATGTACTTAGTTACACAATAGCACATAATATGTACTTAGTTACACAATAGCACAGAATATGTACTTAGGTACACAATAGGACAGAATATGTACTTAGTCACACAATAGGACAGAATATGTACTTAGTTACACAATAGCACAGAATATGTACTTCGTTACACAACATCACAGAATATGAACTTAGTTACACAATAGCACAGAATATGTACTTGGTTACGCAATAGCATAGAATATGTACATAGTTACACAGTAGCACAGAATATGTACTTAGTTACACAATAGCACAGAATATGTGCTTAGTTACACAATAGCACAGAATATGTGCTTAGTTACACAATAGCACAGAATATGTACCTAGTTACGCAATAGCACGGAATATGTACTTAATTACACAATAGCACAGAATATGTACTTAATTACACAATATGACAGAATATGTACTTAATTACACAATAGCACAGAATATGTACTTAGTTACACAATAGCACAGGATATGTACTTAGTTACACAATAGGACAGAATATGTACAATTTTATCCCCCTTTTTTCCTCCATAGATATCAAATTTGTCATATGCAATACAATCCTTGCACCCAACTGTGTTTCAATTTTATCCCCCTTTTTTCCTGCATAGATATCAAATTTCACCATATATCCATACTTATCTGCCAAGACCCAGACCTTATAGCCGCGTTTTATGGTTTTCTTTGGCATTTATTGTGTTTGTTTTGACCTCCCTTTAAACTTAATCATGCTTTCGCCAACAGCTAATGTTGATGCAGGTTTGTAGTTCAACACAATTTGCTGCAGCTTTTCTAACAAGGGTCGGATTTTGTAAAGTCTATCAAAATCCGGAGCGCCATATGAAGGCATGACGGAGTTATCATTTAGATGCAAATGGCCTAACATCCAGCTAAACCTATTTATTGGTATCAATTTTGAAATGTAAGCGTCATGCAAGTCTTCATCATTTTTCCAGTAATCAGGATAACTGGGTGATCTTGTTATTCCCTTTAAAACGTTCATTCCCAAAAAGGTTTTCATTTCAGCATTTGTGACTGGTACATATCTTTTACCTTCCTGCTCGGCATACAAATTGGTTTGGAATACTAAATTGTCAATAATATTTTGATCAAACAAATGTAAACATATTTCATATGAACTAGGATCAATCAAATTTTTAATAAATATAGAAGGGCCTTTTTCTGAATAAAAAACTGGAGGCTCTACATGTCTATTCATTTGATCCCATCTGTAAATGAACAGGTGGCAAGTTCAAAGTCTCTTCTTCGTTATCACACTCACTCGAAGAATCTAAAGCTACACGACCAGGGCCTGCTTCATTTAGATCCACATAACTTGGATCTTCATCGAAGTCATCCGATAATTCGGACTCACTACCAGTTGGGATGTCCTCAAATAATATTTGTACCACCTGTTCATTTAATAAATTACATGGGATACGATCCATAATGCCTGAAAGTAATATACAAGCAGTACTACATAATGGCATCTGAAACGTAACCTAACATTTAGGTTATGCACATGTTGCATGGTGGTCTAAATTATGAACCGGCAAAAATATGCTATTAGAAATAAACTATCAAGAATATTTTGTTAAAACACTACACACTGAGATTTAAAAATCGTTAAATATTAATCCACTGTCCAATTGATGCCAGAATAAATAAAACATTTCTAAACACAGAACAAAGAACAAACACCTTCAACAGCTCACACTAGATTGCACAATGGCTTTATTTACACTCTAGACAAGCCAGGATAGGAAAGTGATGCACTCAGTAAGACCTGAACTACTTTATTTAATAAACAATGAATGTAATGTTTATCTATCATGTGCATAAAGTATAATATTTACTCAGTGGATGCCCAGGTGTACAGAAACAGGGCCATCGAGGTAACTATTAGCTTTGTAAAAGACTAAACATATTTTACTATAGACGATTGTTTTCACTTACTTTCACTTACATTCGGTTTATATTAAGAGATTGAGTAAGTGTTTGTCACCACTTTCAGATTCAGTAGTTCAATGCAGTTCACGTACGCGTGTGCGCGTGTGCCCTCGCGTATGTGACTGAAAAGCCTTGAACGTCCTTTAATTAGAAAGTAGTTCCCAACGCAAAGTTCAGCTGAGAAAGTGGAACCTGGTTTCGCCAGTAGCACTGCTACGCAATACCAAAGTATTGAGCTTGCTTTATCTCCCCATTCCACAAACATGTATCGCCTTATTCAAATATAGAATGTTTTTCATTGCTATTCGTGTATTAATTTTTTATTATTAAACAGAATAAATATTACTTTTAAAGAGGTTTCATGGTCTGTGTTTTTAACTAGCTTGAGTTAGTTGTAAGTTAGAGTTGTAGTAGTAATGGTGATGATGACCTTGTCATTGAAACAAGGATGAGTCAATAAATAAATAATTTGTGAGTTTTGTGTGTCTTTTGTTTTAACATAACTTCACAAGCTAAGCTCAAAGAATAGTTGTATAGTTACAAATATACTAAACGTGTATTAGGATATAGCCTGTTGTTTTTAGAATTTAGATTAAAAAGTTTGTTTTTTTCGAAACAAATGATACGTCATTTTTTTCGTGCACATCTCTTCGTCGCATTTTGCCTAGCAACAAGACCAAATTAAGAACATCGCATTGACAATGTTTGACCTGTATTTGGGTGAGACGGTGTTTCCTTGTTGGCACGGAGAACATACTTCAGCTTCCCGAGACCCTCTAGCATGTCAATTTTTACCAAAGTAAATTGAGTGACAACATATGATTTAATACAACAGCCGATTTTATGCTATTGGTTATGTTGTAGAACAGCTGTTCTATAGAATAGACTATGTTACTTTATTAATTTACATTAATAAATTAATATGTTTTTATTAAATATTTGTGAGTAAATTACTGTAATTAAATAAATATAACGATAATGAGTTGCAAATTTTAATTCCAAATTTGGAAATGAAAACATTTTAGGCGCGTCTGACACTTTAAGAATAAATCAATTAAAATTAAATTCGTTAAAATTTTAATTCAGTAAAATTTTCAACTTCGAATAAAGATTTTCTGTTAACTTTATTGTATTATTAGTAATAGATTTTATTGCAGTATCTACTAAGTACATAAAGAACTCCTTATGAAGGCCAGTCCCACGATATGTTTTATTCGGTGGTTTGTTGTTGGTGACTTTTTACTGAATTATTATGGTCGACAATAATTTTAGGACTTCCGCGGATTCTAATTGTTTAAAGTAATGTGTTCACTGAGACAAATGGTTTTAAACCTCATTAAGCCAAATTATATATTGGCTACGGGCTTGTAGGGGCTAATGCCCCATTCATACGGAAAAAAATTTTAAACTTTTATATACTAATTTTATTTTTTAATAGAAATTAATTTAATATAATTAAAATTTTTCATAACAAAATTTCCTCATAAACTATATAGTTTTATGAATGTGTTTACAATTTGATTTTTTTGACCAATCGTATTATCAATATGTATCTTTAATCCATCTTGAGATTTGACTCGACCTTGTGCAACATAAAGTTGATTATTGTTAAAAACACGTTTGGTCGATTGAAGCTTTACTTATAGACTAGTTATTGAAAATGTAAGTCTTAAAGGAAATTTGTTCCTTTTCGTTTGAAATGGCATGTTAGGATCTGTTGATATTAATTTAATTATTGGTAGAAATATGATGTTTCCTTTTCCAGAACCAATGAATACGTTTAAGTAAATACCATTGTCAAACACATCTAGTAAGATAAGACGTACTCCATTAACTAAACCTGATCCCAAGTTCATATTTCTAATTAATCTTTAATACTGTTAAAATATTTGTACAGCTGTTTATCAGCTGAAATATTTGAAATTCGTGGTCAGCTGTTTTTCATTGCAATGTATTTCTTATGGACGTTTTTGGTAACTTTAGGTTTCTCCAAACCTTATAATTGTTTTAAATTGAGAAAAACGTATATTTTCCCCCTCTCTTTCGTGACAATATCTTAAATTTGAGCCATATTTCAGCATTGTACTACCTTCCAAACTGCCACACTTTTTCTCTCAAAATTCGGCTTACGAAATTATATACATGAATGTCGATGAAATATTTAGCTTGAAAACGATAACATATGATTTCTTAAAACAGCTGATTTAAGTTAAAGAGTATGTATTAGAACAGCTGTTTTGAGGCATAGGTTATGTTACTTTATATTATTTGTAATTACTTAATAGAAATTACTAAGTTAACCTAAGTAGGAATTTACTTTAAAATATTTTTTCATATTACTTGTTGCTAATATTATTTCCACTAAGTTGTGTAACACCAGTGATTGGACTGGCCGTATGTAGATATTACTCCGTGAAAATAACCTCGTTCCGTACACAAAATAATTAACAATCACCTCAACAAATTATTTAACATTTAATTACGTTACGACCTTAGCATTTGCCTTCAGCGAGCCATAATACTAATGGACTCCATGGTATAGTCTTTCTTCTCTAATTAAAAAGTTTAGTAATAAAAACCTTTTTAGTTATAAAAGCAATTTATTTCCTTTTTTCACCCGACTGGGCTTTCTCCGTTTAATGGTTCTAAACTATTCTATAAGTTTTTTAATTATAACTTTAGCTATTTCTACCAGAGTATGTTTACATTTGTTCCGGAACTCTGTCCATCATTGGCAGGCACCGCATTATGAATGTAGTGTGTTTAGAGTTAACAAAGTTTTTCAAATATTTTATGGCTTTAAGCCATATTACTTAAAGTACAGAAATACACAATAGAAGAACTAACTAAAGGCACACATATAGCGAATAGTATCATTGATATTAGGAAAATGTAAAAAATCTTATGACAAACGTCAGGTGTATTCAGTATGACATACATAATATGCAATAATAACTTTATATTTAAACTTTAAAATAATTTACTGAGATTTCTAGACTTTAAGAAACTAGTTCAATAAAGGTTAATTTGTTGAACTACTTTAATTGTAAAAGTGTTTTTGACAGAAATAAATATGAATTGAATAATTATAAACCTGACTCAAAATGAATAATTATATTTTAATACGTGTTTCAATCACAAAGTCATCGTCAGTAAGTAAAACTACACAAAATCTAAACTACAATTACATAAATTTGAGTTTATCTTTTAAACAAAAACAGTTTATTAAGAATGAACACCTACCGACAGTTAATAATGGATTTAGTCTAACTTGTTTCAATCACAAAGTCATCATCAGTCAGTAAAACTACACAAGTTCTAAACTATAAATACACAAATATAAACTTAACTTCTGAGCAAAAATAATTTAATAAAAACAAACTCCTATCTACAGTTTAATAACGGAGAGGAAGGAAGGGATTGAGGGGAGAGAGAGAGAGAGAGAGAGCCAGAGAGAAAGAGAGCCAGAGAGAGAGAGAGAGCCAGAGAGAGAGAGCCAGAGAGAGAGAGAGAGAGCCAGAGAGAAAGAGAGACAGAGAGAGAGAGAGAGAGCCAGAGAGAGAGAGTCAGAGAGAGAGCCAGAGAGAGAGCCAGAGAGAGAGAGAGAGAGAGAGAGAGAGAGGGTTTTCTAACTATAATTTTGAAATACATTTGTAACATTTTAAAGCCTAGAAATGTTACACGTGCTTTATATATTGAAGTAAAGACATCTGGAGAAATAAATCTGGAGAAAGACCTAAATTTCTAAAGATCAGGGCTTGAAATTTGTTCAGAATAAAATATATTTTCTAATTGAGGTACCTTTAAAGGGTTCTGAAGCGTTGCTTTTTTCAAATAACTCTGAATTTTACACCTCCTTAAATACTGGATTTTGTTTTTGAAATTTATTGTGAGTGAATAATGTAGACGGCATAGTATACAATATGGCTTTTGTGATTATATAAATTATGAAATGCTCAGTATTAATGCAAAACGTACTTACCCAGTGTGTAAAAGGAATTTCAATATTTTGTTGGAATTGAAAACAAATGTTCAATCGCTGATCGTTAATATTATTCGTTTACTTTACAATATTATGAAAATATTTTGTAGCCGTGATTAAAATTACCATATTTTGTTTGCTTGAATGATGTCGAAATATTGAATTTATTTTGCCTGTTTCCAATATAGCTTTTAAACATTAAAACATTTCCTATTTAGAAGATTAAACGACTGAAATCCTGAATAATAGTGTTTGTTTAATAGATTTTATTTATTTTTATTTTGAGTATATATTTCCACCTAACCCTAAAACCTACATTCAAACCACGGCTAAAATTACAAAAAATATATAATTTTTTTTATTGAATAAGAAAACACAATTCCTGAATCTAAAAAAAAAAAATAACAGAAATTCAAAAATAACTCTAAAAGTAACCACGTTAAAGATTTTATAAAAATCTAAATTCAGGTTTTTGTAGGAAAAGTTAAATAATCTGTAGCGTAAAGAGAATTGAAACCATTCTTTAAAGTACATTTTTTAACCACGTTAAAGATTTTATAAAAATCTAAATTCAGTTTTTTGTAGGAAAAGTTAAATAATCTGTAGCGTAAAGAGAATTAAAACCATTCTTTAAAGTACATTTTTTAACCACGTTAAAGATTTTATAAAAATCTAAATTCAGTTTTTTGTAGGAAAAGTTAAATAATCTGTAGCGTAAAGAGAATTAAAACCATTCTTTAAAGTACATTTTTTAAACATTTTTCAGTTTTACAATTTTGTAATCATGGAATAGTTGTAACAAACGTTTTAATCAATTATGGAACACGTTTCACAATAAGTGATTAGAATAAATATAAAGTCCTCAATAATCAAGAATTAAATGTTATTAGACAAGTGTAACATCCTATTCGTGTTTTTATACTTTCGTTTCAGAAGTAGTTGGTAATTATCACAACCGAACTGAAGTAGCGAACTCATATGGTAGGTAACATATGTTAATACAGATACATTTACTGAATACAGGGGCCGTCTGCTTTCCCTTGTGAAGTTATCTCAGTGGATGAACGTTAAGATACGTGTCTCCACCCCAGAGAAGATCTGCTTAGAGAGCAACAGTGGCATAATTTTACCTTACTTCCGGTACTAGAATATAATTGCACCCTCTCTTTACTCCTGTCTAGTTCTATCTAAACTTTCTTGTTCTTCAGACACCTCCTTACGACGTCGATAGAGAGTACGTCTGTTTAAGGTTCGCGCGCACCTGCACACGTGATACGTAATTTTTTTGATATGAGCTACGCTCAAATTTGAAAAAATTTTAAATAAATATGCCTCTTCCCCAATAAAACATTTTATTTAAATCCTTAAGCACATTTCGATTGGAGGAAATTATTACATAAGTAACTCGGTGATTTTTTTACACAGTTAGTTATTGTAATGATTTCCCTTGAAGATAATTCCTTTGAAATCGAAATGGACATAAGTAATCTAATAAAAGGTTTTGTGGTGAAGAGTTTTTTATTTATTTAAAATACATTATGCTATTTGAAAGAAAAAATATACTACAGCTACTCCAAGTTAGTTTTAATTACACCTCGATTGTTATACTCCCAACTTGAAGCTGTCTGTATCAGCAAGCCTTTCCTATACCTAGGCGATAACATTTATAATGCCAAATTGATTTTAAACACTAAATTTAAAAAAAAAGTCAATTCCTACTTGAATCAACAAAGACAAACATTAGTTTACATACTTTTTATTATATAATTACAATTAATATGAATATAATAACATAACCTATGCTTTAAAACAGCTGTTATACATCCTAACCTATAAATCAGTTATTTTATGATATCATATGTTATTAAATGAGAATAAATAACTATGTTGCACACCTTGCCCCTTTGTGAAATATTTTTCTCCAATCTAAAGTAATTAATTAAATTTCATTATTGACCTAATATTTGTAAAACTATTAAACCCCAGATGTCATCCTCTACAAGTTTATAAAAATGTGTTTGAGCTTGAGTGGGTGAATAAAAGTATTTTATTAACGATTAAGAATATGTACAAGATATATAAAGAGAGAGTGTGAACTAATATGATGGATTGACAAACCAAAGTAGTTGACGCAGTTCCAAAATCTTGCACACTCGGATTGAGGGCCATCTCCTGCAATGTGTCCTGCAAGAATTCCCTCCCGTATTGATTAAGTTTCATTAAGTGAGACAGCATAAGTCTTGTTAATAAATGACAGCATTAGACGTGCTAAATCTGGGGACATTAATTTATCAAACTGAAATTGGCAAAAGAAAGGGTCCGCCCAAAAACATATATTTTGAAGAGGGACAATGGGCCTTTGTCAAGCGGAATAATTTATTTCTCAAGTAAATCCGACGGTTTAAGGATTTCGGGGCGGGAGGGGGTAATTTATGAAGCATTGCCTGTAACGCCCAAAAATGAAACGTATACAATCCAGTCACGGAGTAGAAATAAAAAGTTAGAGCCCAATCCGTTCTCACTTCAGCCTTGATTCCTCAGGGTATTATGTGAAAAATCCGTTTACAAACAAACATGGGACCTTGCCGCTGATCTAATCTGCTTCAGTCTGAAGTACGTCACTACAAAATATCCGTAATATGATGTACATTACAATATAAATAAGGAAAAACCTTGACAACAATAATATAATTGGTAAAAACACAGCTTCGCCTGAAGGTTACAGCTGATCTTATTATCAACGGAGTACCAACGGAGTTTTCTATTTTATGTGACATAGTTATATCTGAAAAACGATATGTTTTTTAACAATAAATGTATTTAATTACCTTAAACTAATAAGTTGAATGGGATTTCTAATTTAAACTAAACTTTCGCGTGAACCTTATTAACCAGTTCTAAAGGAATATTAGAAGTTAATGTTCAAGAACATTTACTCACAGTTTTGCTGCTAACTATAGCACATTTAATCCTAATTTATTTTTGTGAAATAATGGTACCATCTGTAAATATGTTTCATAACATGTTCCGTAAGTGCTTTTATTCTACAAAAATGTCTGTGTTGTTAGTTGATCAGTTAAATAGTTTGGAATGACGTTTTTACCCATTTAATGAATGCAACTCTGGAATGACTAAAGGCCTAATTAGGTGGAGTCACCACCAGTCTAAATGAGACAAGGTTGTCTCCACAATAGAGTCATGCCTGACTTAGGTGAGGTACGTTTGCTCAACAGTGGAATCACGACCGACTTAGGCGAGGTAGTTTGCCTCCACAGTGGAGTCACGACCGACCAAGGCTAGGTGCATTTACCTCCAGAGTTTAATCACGGCAGAATTAGGTGAGGAGCGTTTGCTAAATAGTGGAGTCACGACCGGTCTAAATGAGATAAGTTTGTCTCCACAGTGGAATCACCCCAGACGTTGGTGAGGTACATTTATCTCCAGAGTGGAGTTAAGGCCGAATTAAATGAAGAGCGTTTACTAAACAGTGGAATCATGACCGGTCTGAATGAGATAAGTTTGTCTCCACAGTGGAATCACCCTAGACGTTGGTGAGGTACATTTATCTCCAGAGTGGAGTTAAGGCCGAATTAGATGAAGAGCGTTTGCTAAACAGTGGTATCATGACCGGTCTAAATGAGATGAGTTTGTCTCCACAGTGGAGTCACCCTCGGCGTTGGTGAGGTACATTTATCTCCAATTAGAATCATGGCCGACAAGTGAGATACATTCATGTTCACAGTGCAGAACGCTCGCTCTAGCTGAGATACATTTATCTCCACAGTGGATTCACGCTCGCCATAGGTGCGAGCATTTATCTTCACTGTGGAGTCGTGTCCGTCCTTGGTGAGACAAATGTAACTTCACATTGGCTGAGTTATTCATAAGTTGTATTTTTAGAATTTTGCCATTCAAACATTTTTCGTATTATTGGCGTATATCTTGTCAGCTAGTGTAGAAACGTCGTCATATTTGTGTATTTTATACGTATTACTATAAAGGTATTATACCATGTTATTCTCACTGTATATCATGAAAGTAGTGCTTCTTCAGTGTAAGCACAGAGCTGAGCTGCAAGTCTCTGAATAGTTGTTTTATTCCGTGGCGTGTTCCGCAGCGTATGTGAGGAGCACGGGATAGGATTAGGGTTGTAACGTAAGCCCACCGCGAGAGCGCGCTGCCAAGGTCATAACGGGTCTCATACTGTTGCTATAAACTCTAAGGTAATCCTTGCCCGCCTGCTGAGCACAGGATATCCTGCGGTGCAGAGCTCAAACAGGAACCTTAGGGAAATCAGCATATTTAAACTTGAGAAGAATATTCCATTATCGCTACAGTGAAAAGTAGATTTAAAAAAAAATTGTCTGATGAAGAAGACTGCTAGAACTTCTATGTCTAGTTCCCCCTATTTTTAAACAGAAAAAAACTTGTTCTAAATGCCACAAGCTACAATTTAGTTCGTAGAGACGAGAAAGAAATTCGAACACGGATAACTATTTTCGCCTTAACAGCGCACCCATAATATTGGGTAAACCTTAACTGTCGTCATAGAAACCTAACCTCACATTACAAACATTCTCCTTCATGAAGTAAAGTTTTGTGATACACTTCGTTAAAATATAGATGCAAAGTATTCGATATTTTAGTTTTGTTTTTATAAAAATTAAGTTTCGCAAGTAAAATGAAAGATTACCGTTTTCCTCGGCCTTACAAAAACGTGTGTTGAAATGCTAGTGACAAGATTATGTTATTAAACTTTTTGTTTTGTTTTCAACCAAACGTACCCTAATTGTATACATTAGGTTACAAAATATCTTGTTTATATAGTAATTTAATATATATTATAGTGCTACGTTACATCATAAATTATGAGTTTATAACGTTTCGAGTGTATTCGTAAGGGGATGTTATGTTTGTATGATTTCAAATTTACCCATTGTTTATACTTTGCTAATTCAAACTAACTTTTTCTCCTTAGAATGTGTTTTTAAGTGACATTTGTTATAAGAAAATAATCGATTCTAAAGTAGTAGTGACGAAATAACCAATCAACAGTTAGAATAACAAATTTGTAGCTTATGCGACTTTATAAAATACTTGCACTATAATTCTGTTTTAATTTTGTTCCAGGTAAGTTTGGATTGGTGCAAGGGGATTTTATGAGTTGACGCTATTGTAAGTAATATTACATACTTATCACAATGACTTTATTAACACACATTTTCTTCTATATAGTGTACATTAATGCTATTAGTTTATTGGTTCATTGGTTCAACCGGGTATCTTGATTAAATGATAAACGAAGAAATAGTTTTATTGTGTTGATATGATACAGTGTTTTTATTGGACACTGTAGCTTTTATAATTGTGTATAGTTTCCTAATGTTTTTGTGAAAGTTTTTAAAAATAATAATTTTTCATCATTCCTCAATTTAAAGGAAGGGCAAAGGTCAGCTGACTTTCCATCTCTCTAATTAGTCACTTGTTTGACCACCAGGAACACTAGTGTTTCTTCAAACGTATTTGTGCAGTTGAAATCAGCTGGTTTTTAACAGTTAACAAGTGTGAAGGACTATCAGCTGACTATAAGTTGCTTTTAGTTTCGCATTTCCCCAGTAGTAGCACTGATTTCCAATGAATAGTTTTTTTATAACTCCCTGGACTTAAATGGTTTAATATAGTCTATAACTGCCAAATATCACAGTTGTTTTTACGTTTTTCAAAACAATTGAGCAAAGTTTTTTTTTACTACACCAGATAAATTATTATAAAAAACATCAGACACATAAAAAGGAAATACAACTAGAACAGTCTCACTATAGATATGAATGTCACTATAATAAGCTCTATGCACATAATGTTTAGTGTCTATATTATGAGGTTATGTCTATTGTTGTTTCTTCATTGTGATGAAAGTTATCGAAAGGGTTTCCATTGCTTTACTGAGTTTTAATAGTTATAATAAAAGCGGAAAAAGTTACTTCAGATTCTAGTAATGAAATACACCCTTATTTTACCTCTGTAGAAGTATCATTCCCCTTACATTTCCCTCTGCGTTCTTACACAATACTCTATAACACTAGATTTCCCTTATATTTCCCTCTGCGTTCTTACACAATGCTCTATAATAACACTAGATTTCCCTTATATTTCCCTCTGCGTTCTTACACAATGCTCTATAATAACACTAGATTTCACTTACATTTCCCTCTGCGTTCTTACACAATGCTCTATAATAACACTAGATTTCCCTTATATTTCCCTCTGCGTTCTTACACAATGCTCTATAATAACACTAGATTTCCCTTATATTTCTCTCTGCGTTCTTACACAATGCTCTATAACACTAGATTTCCCTTACATTTCCCTCTGCGTTCTTACACAATGCTCTATAATAACACTAGATTTCCCTTATATTTCCCTCTGCGTTCTTACACAATGCTCTATAATAACACTAGATTTCACTTACATTTCCCTCTGCGTTCTTACACAATGCTCTATAATAACACTAGATTTCCCTTATATTTCTCTCTGCGTTCTTACACAATGCTCTATAATAACACTAGATTTCCCTTATATTTCCCTCTGCGTTCTTACACAATGCTCTATAATAACACTAGATTTCCCTTATATTTCTCTCTGCGTTCTTACACAATGCTCTATAATAACACTAGATTTCCCTTATATTTCCCTCTGCGTTCTTACACAATGCTCTATAATAACACTAGATTTCCCTTATATTTCCCTCTGCGTTCTTACACAATGCTCTATAATAACACTAGATTTCCCTTATATTTCCCTCTGCGTTCTTACACAATGCTCTATAATAACACTAGATTTCCCTTATATTTCCCTCTGCGTTCTTACACAATGCTCTATAATAACACTAGATTTCCCTTATATTTCCCTCTGCGTTCTTACACAATGCTCTATAATAACACTAGATTTCCCTTATATTTCCCTCTGCGTTCTTACACAATGCTCTATAATAACACTAGATTTCCCTTATATTTCCCTCTGCGTTCTTACACAATGCTCTATAATAACACTAGATTTCCCTTATATTTCCCTCTGCGTTCTTACACAATGCTCTATAATAACACTAGATTTTCCTTACATTTCCCTCTGCGTTCTTACACAATGCTCTATAATAACACTAGATTTCCCTTATATTTCCCTCTGCGTTCTTACACAATGCTCTATAATAACACTAGATTTCCCTTACATTTCCCTCTGCGTTCTTACACAATGCTCTATAATAACACTAGATTTCACTTACATTTCCCTCTGCGTTCTTACACAATGCTCTATAATAACACTAGATTTCCCTTATATTTCTCTCTGCGTTCTTACACAATGCTCTATAATAACACTAGATTTCCCTTATATTTCCCTCTGCGTTCTTACACAATGCTCTATAATAACACTAGATTTCCCTTATATTTCTCTCTGCGTTCTTACACAATGCTCTATAATAACACTAGATTTCCCTTATATTTCCCTCTGCGTTCTTACACAATGCTCTATAATAACACTAGATTTCCCTTATATTTCCCTCTGCGTTCTTACACAATGCTCTATAATAACACTAGATTTCCCTTATATTTCCCTCTGCGTTCTTACACAATGCTCTATAATAACACTAGATTTCCCTTATATTTCCCTCTGCGTTCTTACACAATGCTCTATAATAACACTAGATTTCCCTTATATTTCCCTCTGCGTTCTTACACAATGCTCTATAATAACACTAGATTTCCCTTATATTTCCCTCTGCGTTCTTACACAATGCTCTATAATAACACTAGATTTCCCTTATATTTCCCTCTGCGTTCTTACACAATGCTCTATAATAACACTAGATTTCCCTTATATTTCCCTCTGCGTTCTTACACAATGCTCTATAATAACACTAGATTTTCCTTACATTTCCCTCTGCGTTCTTACACAATGCTCTATAATAACACTAGATTTCCCTTATATTTCCCTCTGCGTTCTTACACAATGCTCTATAATAACACTAGATTTCCCTTATATTTCCCTCTGCGTTCTTACACAATGCTCTATAATAACACTAGATTTCCCTTATATTTTCCTCTGCGTTCTTACACAATGCTCTATAACACTAGATTTCCCTTATATTTCCCTCTGCGTTCTTACACAATGCTCTATAATAACACTAGATTTCCCTTATATTTCCCTCTGCGTTCTTACACAATGCTCTATAATAACACTAGATTTCCCTTATATTTCCCTCTGCGTTCTTACACAATGCTCTATAATAACACTAGATTTTCCTTACATTTCCCCCTGCGTTCTTACACAATGCTCTATAATAACACTAGATTTCCCTTATATTTCCCTCTGCGTTCTTACACAATGCTCTATAATAACACTAGATTTCCCTTATATTTTCCTCTGCGTTCTTACACAATGCTCTATAACACTAGATTTCCCTTATATTTCCCTCTGCGTTCTTACACAATGCTCTATAATAACACTAGATTTCCCTTATATTTCCCTCTGCGTTCTTACACAATGCTCTATAATAACACTAGATTTCCCTTATATTTCCCTCTGCGTTCTTACACAATGCTCTATAATAACACTAGATTTCCCTTATATTTCCCTCTGCGTTCTTACACAATGCTCTATAATAACACTAGATTTTCCTTACATTTCCCTCTGCGTTCTTACACAATGCTCTATAATAACACTAGATTTCCCTTATATTTCCCTCTGCGTTCTTACACAATGCTCTATAATAACACTAGATTTCCCTTATATTTCCCTCTGCGTTCTTACACAATGCTCTATAATAACACTAGATTTCCCTTATATTTTCCTCTGCGTTCTTACACAATGCTCTATAACACTAGATTTCCCTTATATTTCCCTCTGCGTTCTTACAAAATGCTCTATAATAACACTAGATTTCCCTTATATTTCCCTCTGCGTTCTTACACAATTCTCTATAATAACACTAGATTTCCCTTATATTTCCCTCTGCGTTCTTACACAATGCTCTATAATAACACTAGATTTCCCTTATATTTCCCTCTGCGTTCTTACACAATGCTCTATAATAACACTAGATTTTCCTTACATTTCCCCCTGCGTTCTTACACAATGCTCTATAATAACACTAGATTCACATAAAATATTCTACGAATTTATCTCATTCTGCTATTATTTTTTTAATAAAACAATTTATAAGTACGTAAATATTCTCTTTTAATTCTTGGCGGGTTCTATAAAACCACATTTGTGTTTAATATATGCCTGAAGAAATAAAATTATATCATTTTTTTGGCTTTAGTATTGTTTAATTATGGTTTTGTATTTCCACAGTATATTATGCGGTTTAATTTAATTTTTGTTGGTTCAGACTTTTTTCTGAAGGAAAACAGAATTATCTTGGCTGTCTTGTTGACGTAGCGGTTAGATTAAATCTTGTTTGTATAGCATAAAGTCAGCCAGTTGCTTTGTAGGAACGATGGAGTCGACTTCTGCTTCTTTCTGATGCAGATTCACAAAAGAGATGTTCTGGCTCTTTTCCCCATCCATATTAATCAGGAAGGCGAACCCACTCGCTACACTCTTAAGTTTGTATTTCTGTTCGAAAACAGAATTATAATAACTTCACAATTAATTTGAGCGCTTCCTATAAAATAATTTAAATACATGCCTCTATAGAAAAAATATATATAATCTTGAAACATAGTAGCTTAAATTTGTAGCTGTATGTCGTGCGAAAGCGTTTCTTCTATAAAGGAATGTCCATATTTTGCAGGAAGATATATTAGCCTTTATTTATATAAGGGCGATTTTAATAACGGTACCAAATCTTTATAAATATCTCTAAAATGCAATCTACAAAACCCTAAAAAATCCCAAATTTTAAAAATAATATCTTTTACAAACATTTTCTACAAAAGGGTTGACTCTTTTTCTCAACTATTTTAAAACTGGTATAAATCCAAACCCAAATTTTCGAAATATCTCCTACAAAATATGTTCTGGAAACAAGTTTTTCCGTTTCTTGTCTATTATAAAAACGTTATAAAAGTAAGAGAATAAATAAGTACGTGTACAAGTAGTCAGTTTGTACTGATATTATACATTTATAATAAAGCGTACGTCAGCAGTTATAAGTTAGGAGTTATAACGTAGATGTGTAACAATTTCACCCTTCTTACGTATCTATAGCTTTCATACGGGCGGGAATCCTTTTGCTCTCTATTAACTAATTACCTATGAAGGCCACACAATTCGGTAGGTTAACGCAAACATCGGTTTTCGTCTTCGCTTAGGGGTTATGTTTAGTCAATATTAAACGCACTTCCTTATAAATATCTTATATTAGGTTAAACTATATGATGTCATGTGATTTAAACAGTAGCTGTTTTTATTACCTAGGTTTATTACTATTACATTATATGATATTGCTTTATAATAATCATCTCTACATATAATGATACAAACCTGTATTACCTAATTGTCATCTCTACATATAATGATACAAACCTGTATTACCTAATTGTCATCTCTACATATAATGATACAAACCTGTATTACCTAATTGTCATCTCTACATATAATGATACAAACCTGTATTACCTAATTGTCATCTCTACATATAATGATACAAACCTGTATTACCTAATTGTCATCTCTACATATAATGATACAAACCTGTATTACCTAATTGTCATCTCTACATATAATGATACAAACCTGTATTACCTAATTGTCATCTCTACATATAATGATACAAACCTGTATTACCTAATTGTCATCTCTACATATAATGGTACAAACCTGTATTACCTAATTGTCATCTCTACATATAATGATACAAACCTGTATTACCTAATTGTCATCTCTACATATAATGGTACAAACCTGTATTACCTAATTGTCATCTCTACATATAATGATACAGACCTGTATTACCTAATTGTCATCTCTACATATAATGATAAAAAATCTGTATTACCTAATTGTTATCTCTACATATACTGATACAAACCTGTATTACCTAATTGTCATATCTACATATAATGATACAAAACGGTATTACCTAATTGTCATTTCTACATATAATGATACCAACCTGCATTGCCTAATTGTCATCTCTTAATATAATGATACAAACCTGTATTACCAAATTGTCATCTCTACATATAATGATACAAACCTGTATTACCTAATTGTTTTCTCTACATATAATGGTACAAACCTGTATTACCTAATTGTCATATCTACATATAATAATACAAAACGGTATTACCTAATTGTCATTTCTACATATAATGATACCAACCTGTATTACCTAATTGTCATCTCTTAATATAATGATACAAACCTGTATTACCTAATTGTCATCTCTACATATAATGGTACAAACCTGTATTACCTAATTGTCATCTCTACATATAATGATACAAACCTGTATTACCTAATTGTCATCTCTACATATAATGATAAAAAATCTGTATTACCTAATTGTCATTTCTACATATAATGATACCAATTTGTATTGCCTAATTGTCATCTCTTAATATAATGATACAAACCTGTATTACCAAATTGTCATCTCTACATTTAATGATACAAACCTGTATTACCTAATTGTCTTCTCTACATATAATGGTACAAACCTGTATTACCTAATTGTCATCTCTACATATAACGATAAAAACCTGTATTACCAAATTGTCATCTCTACATATAATGATACAAACCTGTATTATCTAATTGTCTTCTCTACATATAATGGTACAAACCTGTATTACCTAATTGTCATATCTACATATAATGATACAAAACGGTATTACCTAATTGTCATTTCTACATATAATGATACCAACCTGTATTACCTAATTGTCATCTCTTAATATAATGATACAAACCTGTATTACCAAATTGTCATCTCTACATATAATGATACAAACCTGTATTACCTAATTGTCTTCTCTACATATAATGGTACAAACCTGTATTACCTAATTGTCATATCTACATATAATAATACAAAACGGTATTACCTAATTGTCATTTCTACATATAATGATACCAACCTGTATTACCTAATTGTCATCTCTTAATATAATGATACAAACCTGTATTACCTAATTGTCATCTCTACATATAATGGTACAAACCTGTATTACCTAATTGTCATCTCTACATATAATGATACAAACCTGTATTACCTAATTGTTTTCTCTACATATAATGGTACAAACCTGTATTACCTAATTGTCATATCTACATATAATAATACAAAACGGTATTACCTAATTGTCATTTCTACATATAATGATACCAACCTGTATTACCTAATTGTCATCTCTTAATATAATGATACAAACCTGTATTACCTAATTGTCATCTCTACATATAATGGTACAAACCTGTATTACCTAATTGTCATCTCTACATATAATGATACAAACCTGTATTACCTAATTGTCATCTCTACATATAATGATAAAAAATCTGTATTACCTAATTGTCATCTCTACATATAATGATACAAACCTGTATTACCTAATTGTCATATCTACATATAATGATACAAACCTGTATTACCTAATTGTCTTCTCTACATATAATGATACAAACCTGTATTACCTAATTGTCTCCTCTACATATAATGGTACAAACCTGTATTACCTAATTGTCATCTCTACATATAACGATAAAAACCTGTATTACCTAATTGTCATCTCTACATATAACGATAAAAACCTGTATTACCTAATTGTCATCTCTACATATAATGATACAAACCTGTATTACCTAATTGTCATCTCTACATATAACGATAAAAACCTGTATTACCTAATTGTCATCTCTACATATAATGATACAAACCTGTATTACCTAATTGTCTTCTCTACATATAATGATACAAACCTGTATTACCTAATTGTCATCTCTACATATAATGATACAAACCTGTATTATCTAATTGTCACCTCTACATATAATGATACAAACCTGTATTGCCTAATTGTCATCTCTACATATAATGATAAAAACCTGTATTACCTAATTGTCATCTCTACATATAATGAAACAAACCTGTATTACCTAATTGTCATCTCTACATATAATGATACAAACCTGTATTGCCTAATTGTCACCTCTACAAATAATGATAAAAACCTGTATTACCTAATTGTCATCTCTACATATAATGAAACAAACCTGTATTACCTAATTGTCATCTCTACATATAATGATACAAACCTGTATTGCCTAATTGTCATCTCTACATATAATGATACAAACCTGTATTACCTAATTGTCATCTCTACATATAATGATACAAACCTGTATTGCCTAATTGTCATCTCTACATATAATGATACAAACCTGTATTACCTAATTGTAACTTAATGGTACGTATTTAATAAATGAGTTACTTTCGTGTCATACTTTTGTGTGCAGTCTAACAAAGACTATGAGTTACAGTTTTATGAGTTCGTAGTTTCCCCTACTCGTCTTGTCGCTCCACTTTCCCATTAACCCACCCGCTAAGTAGGAGCAATACTTTCCCATTAACCCACCCGCTAAGTAGGAGCAATACTTTCCCATTAACCCACCCGCTAAGTAGGAGCAATACTTTCCCATTAACCCACCCGCTAAGTAGGAGCAATACTTTCCCATTAACCCACCCGCTAAGTAGGAGCAATACTTTCCCATTAACCCACCCGCTAAGTAGGAGCAATACTTTCCCATTAAACCACTCGCTAAGTAGGAGCAATACTTTCCCATTAACCCACCCGCTAAGTAGGAGCAATACTTTCCCATTAACCCACCCGCTAAGTAGGAGCAATACTTTCCCATTAACCCACCCGCTAAGTAGGAGCAATACTTTCCCACTAACCCACCCGCTAAGTAGGAGCAATACTTTCCCATTAACCCACCCGCTAAGTAGGAGCAACACTTTCCCATTAACCCACCCGCTAAGTAGGAGCAATACTTTCCCATTAACCCACCCGCTAAGTAGGAGCAATACTTTCCCATTAACCCACCCGCTAAGTAGGAGCAACACTTTCCCATTAACCCACCCGCTAAGTAGGAGCAATACTTTCCCATTAACCCACCCGCTAAGTAGGAGCAACACTTTCCCATTAACCCACCCGCTAAGTAGGAGCAAGACTTTCCCATTAACCCACCCGCTAAGTAGGAGCAATACTTTCCCATTAACCCACCCGCTAAGTAGGAGCAATACTTTCCCACTAACCCACCCGCTAAGTAGGAGCAATACTTTCCCATTAACCCACCCGCTAAGTAGGAGCAACACTTTCCCATTAACCCACCCGCTAAGTAGGAGCAATACTTTCCCAATAACCCACCCGCTAAGTAGGAGCAATGCTTTCCCATTAACCCACCCGCTAAGTAGGGGCAATACTTTCCCATTAACCCACCCGCTAAGTAGGAGCAATACTTTCCCATTAACCCTCCCGCTAAGTAGGAGCAATGCTTTCCCATTAACCCACCCGCTAAGTAGGGGCAATACTTTCCCATTAACCCACCCGCTAAGTAGGAGCAATACTTTCCCATTAACCCACCCGCTAAGTAGGAGCAATACTTTCCCATTAACCCACCCGCTAAGTAGGAGCAATACTTTCCCATTAACCCACCCGCTAAGTAGGAGCAATACTTTCCCATTAACCCACCCGCTAAGTAGGAGCAATACTTTCCCATTAACCCACCCCTAAGTAGGAGTAATACT
Source organism: Prosapia bicincta (assembly GCA_036971475.1). NCBI lineage: Eukaryota > Metazoa > Arthropoda > Insecta > Hemiptera > Cercopidae > Prosapia > Prosapia bicincta. Next base: position 2,906,061 of record JBAIZL010000050.1, read on the forward strand.
TTCCCATTAACCCACCCGCTAAGTAGGAGCAATACTTTCCCATTAACCCACCCCTAAGTAGGAGCAATACTTTCCCATTAACCCACCCCTAAGTAGGAGCAATACTTTCCCATTAACCCACCCCTAAGTAGGAGCAATAACCTTTGGAACGAAAATACTTTAAAACTTCCAAGACACTGCGACCAGATATACGGGGGTGGAGACTTCGTAGTGATACCTCTTAATGAATGTTAGTGAAATACATTTATTTTTTTGAAGAAAATGTCAACTATGAATTTATATGCAACAAGACTGCTAATCATATGATAGATACTAAATATCGTATGTTTCAGAGTATCTTAGAGAGTATAAAATATATCTATATTGAAATTTTTAAATCCGATTTAGATTGAAGACGAGAGTTGGCAGTTGTTAGTTTCCTACTAGCTAAGCTAAAAACATTTCCAGCTAATATCATTAAAACAATAATTTGATCGACCTGTCTTGGAAAAATCAAACAATAAAAAATGTTACACAGTTGTATAGTTTGATATTCCGGAAACGGTTTGTGATTGGCTCTTTACTTTTCTCTTTATATATTACCAATATCTAATTTAAGATCGAATTTTAAATTGAATTCAGTAAGTTATTTTTGTGTAAAGAATACAAACCACGTCGGGCACAGCGGCGTTTCAAAATGTAAAGCGGTAATGCGTTTTGCTCCCCATGGAAATTTACTAATAGAATATTAAACGCCGGTATTCGGGGTTTTCAATATTTTAACGTGGAAAGACAGGCTGCGCCCGATTTCTCCAAGGGCCGCTCTCAGTCACACTTCGACAGAACTCGTTTCTGTTTCTCTTTTCATTTTTCCAATCAATTTCCAATGTTTGCATTTGTTATTCACAGGTATTATTTATGCATTGTTGTTGTAAAGGAATTTTGTAAATGATAATCTAACAGATGTTGTTTTGTCCGTGAGGATTTTGTTCGTGAGAATTTTGTTCGAAACACGAAGACAAGATTTTGAATATGTATTTTGTATAGGCCTATACATTTTGTGTAACAAAATAATGTAAGGTTTTTGTTAACATTATTGCTGTTAGTTATTGTATAATATTCTTCATAACTGTAAATTGTTTTACTTGAATTTTTCATAAAACAAGTTTTTGATATCCGTATATAGAAGCCTAAGTTTCAAGCACCAAGATTGTGAGACATTTTTAACGAGGTTTCAACAAATTTAGAATTATTTAACCGCTGTTTATTGAAGGTTTTTAAAGGAATCGAAATTTTATTAGCGTTGGTAAGAAAACAGATTTATAAATGTAAAACTAGTTCCAATAAAAATAAATTTATCGAAAAAACATTTTATGCTATTTAAATATTTAAAGAACATACAAATATTTCTCTACTACCCTAAATACTTCATCTAAAGTAAAATGCTTTAAATAAAATAACTTTAAAATATTTAAACTCTTTTTTTGTATTAAATATATTTTGTTTAATATCTAATACTTAAATACGTTTATCTATTCATAATTATTTAATCGTTAACTGCATTATTTAACAAAGCAGTTGAAATGAGCCGGATTCTGTATTTCCGGTGAGGTACGATTAGCTTGTGTCTACACAACTCAGGCCGTGTATCTACACAGACTTGAGGTAGACCACGCGTGTACACTTGCTTGCGTTTACCAGCTTTGGCATTTCATTCAGTCATAAGATATTTTGTCTTGTAAGCAAAAGTCGTACTAGGCAGTTTCTCACTTGAATTAGTCTTTATGCCATTTTTATAAATCATATATCTATTAAATATTTTGAAAAATTCTGCAGCAAATATACTTTTAACAAATAATTTTAAACTACCCCTAAGTTCACCTGAACAAAATTTATTTCAATCTAGAACGATTGCTGATTTCTTTAGTATAAATTTGTTTAGTTGACGTCTAGTTGTTAATGATGATATGTTTTATATTAAACGATTTTTCGTTGTGAAGTTTTGAATTTTGTGCAGTAAAGCCCTTTTATTGCAGAATAAATCTTTAATTAGGGTGTGACGTAATTTCCTCTTTGTTTAAAAGGCCAAATAAAGTTTAAATTTACTATCTGGCTATTTCTCTGTCAATTTTTAACTTACGTTTTTCCTATCAGATTCTTCTGGATGATTTTATTTGAAAAGTTCCAAAAACAAAATATGATACCATTGTTGTGTGACATTCCTAAATGTTTTACAAGAATGTATTTAACAAGAAATAAAAATCAAACAAATATTAAACGAATACATAACGAGTCTATTTTACACCAAAACTTATGTTTTCCATCTAAGGCTAATTTTCGTCTCAAGCTTAAAAGTCCAATTAAATTGAAATCTACGTTCCGTCCGTAAGCCTTTACTCTTATGGATTATATTAGGGCGTTGCGTTTGAAAAGTTCACCTAAAAATATATTATTATTGTTGTATGAAATTTCTTAATATTTTATAAGAACTTATTTAGGAAATAATCAAAATTAAACAAATAATAAATAAATGCATAAAGTTTTAATTTTGCAATGAAACTCTAGGATTTTCATTTAAAGTTTTTTATAAAACATAAGTTTTAAAGACAGGTGGAATAAAATTCATTATTTGTTCTAATAAATTTCGAAATAGGATTCTTCTGTTAAATACAAACATTCTTTCCTTCTCTCGTAGAAATAGTTTAAAAGAATTTTAATTGAAAGAACGAAGTGATTTCTCGTTTCAGCGCCTCAACTCCCATTCTCTATCTGACTCAGTGTCTCTCTGTGCACACGGCATAGATCGGATGTCTACAAACTCCATCTGTGCATTTGTAAGCAGATAATAGTTTTATCTGACAGAAACAAAAGATAGAGCTAGAAAATACGTTTTAAAACACTAATATTAAAAATTTAATAAAATAATTTGTAAGAATCAAATAAAAGTAAACTCTATTCACATATACTAATAATTATTAAATAGAATTTAAAATACGTAACGTCAAACTCTAGAAAAGAGAAACATCTGAAAGCAGTTACAGTGCATACTATATGTTCTTTACCTACCATACCTAGCTTCGTCACACTCCAGGAAGTGTGTCTATAGTCCTAGCGGATGGAGAATGTCCGAAACGCGTTAATTAATTGTAATTTGATGAATCTACGATCAGAAGATAATCAATATAATCGATACAATTTTATCAGAAATAACAATATTGAAGTTGCATTACAGTTAATAAACAATCGAAGAGTAAATAATGATTTTCTAGATATCACTCCTAAAAATATATATGTTGGTTTTGGGAATAAAGCGTTATTTATTTCTTAATAATTTATTTCAATCACAATTAAATCAAAACCTTACACATTTTTCTTACTTACACAAATAAATCAGTATTCATATTATTATTTGGTTGGTTGTATTATATTTATCAATACGTACATTGTCTCTGAGATAAAGCCTAAGATTTACTGAATGTGTGATGGTAAACGTTCAAAATCAGTGATAATACAGAATAATTCAGTGCTTTACTATTAAGATTGGTAAATCTTAAGATATACTGAAAACTCTCAACCTTTACCAATATACGGATTTATAAATATATATATATATATATATATATATATATATATATATATTTAATAAATTAAAAATATTTCAAAAACAAGAATACTTTTAATGAATATATTTATTCAAAGCTTTTTGCCGATTAAATAGTATCAGCATCTTCAGGAAAAAAATTATCTAATAAAAAAAAATTTTTTTTATTAGATAATTTTTTTCCTGAAGATGCTGATACTATTTAATCGGCGAAATGCTTTGAATAATATATTCATTAAAAGTATTCTTGTTTTTGAAATATTTTTAATTTATTAACTATATATACAAGAAAACATATCACCATATTTAATATATTGAATATATATATATATATTATAACGAATTTCGTTGAATATAAACTAGCTACTAATGACATACATATGTTCATTGCACTAGTCATGGTGAGTGCCATTGCCTCGAGAGGTTGGACTTCTAAATGTTGGTCCGCGGGAGCTATTTTATTTCACTCCTACCACCCAATGGTAAACCATTGAAGGCATTCCCCTATCCGCCACCTGGGGACGCGCTCTCTAGGGGTTACAGGCTCCCCCCGAGAGTAAACTTCCTGAGCTTAACTTCGACAGGGAAATAACAAAAACAATTGCCAGACTGAGGACAATGCACCTCAAAGACATGAAAATCTTGCCTGATGGATCAAGAACATACACTGAATGTAGGCACTGCCCAGGGATACAGCTTGATCCCGATCATCTCTTCAACTGCCCGTCCATCATTGCAGCACTATTTAAGATTGACTTAAACTGTTCTAGGGAGACTCTTTATACGGATAAAGCTGCAGAGGTGGCCAGTGCAGTGCTTCACGCCTTTGGAACCGTGTAACTGTGCTCTCTCTACCTTTCTCTGAAATTGTTTTTATTGCACTTGTCACACGACAACAACAACAACAACAACTAATGACATACAAGCAAAAATTATTACTGCAAGGCAATTTCTAATAATTCTTGAAATTAATATTAATAAAAATTGGGTAACCAGAACATAAGCCTAGATTAAGCTGTTTGTTTTCTAGCGGGTGATCGTAACGCTTTATACTGTGCTATTGAGTTAGCTCCTAAAACATTTAAACTCAACTTGTAACTCAACGTTTCACACATAACTTGAAATTACCTATAAAATCTAATTTAAGTTATAATTAAGTGTAAACCTTTCACAAAGTATCGTTCGCAGGAATAAAGTTATATCACTTCTGATGAGGTTCCTATAGAAGGTGTGTGCATATTAGGCGCAAGTTCGTTCACTCCTTAATTCCTTCTAATACGTTCTTACGTTTTAAATCTTGTTTCTGCCAATTATAAAAGGTTGTATTTGATCATAAGGTCATCAACTAAGAGAAGGTACATGGTGCACTCTACCTTTGTGACCCTTATTCAATTTCTTCTATTAGCCCACATTTTCCTTATATTTATCTTGTTCAAATTTTCTAAAATACGTTTTATTCATTCAAGTTAGAATACATTTTTTTAAAACTTATTGTATATAAGGCTTGATGTCAATACAGTTTTTTAACATAATAATTCATTATTTAAATTCACTTAATTAATTTTAGTTTTATATGGGAGAGAAACGTTTTCCAAAAGGGGCAAGCTATGCAATATAGGTACTACCTCATATTTTGGGATTTAATTCTTATTAACTTATTTTAATAAGTGGTATCAATTGATTTAAAAAACCAGCTGATTTTATGTTATAAGTTATGTTTCAGAACAGGTGTTTTAACGCATAGGTTATTTTACATTATTTATATTAATTGTAAATATCTAATAAAAAGTAACTAAAATAAAGCTAAATTTAGAATTGAATTTAAAACATTTTTGTTCATATTACTTGTTTATAATCCAAAAGACTTTTTGTGAGTCATAGTAATAAACTTATAAATTAGAAAACCTTTTTATATATTTGATAAATAAATTAACTAAATTCGTTTTATCTACATAGATACACACACACACACACACACACACACACACACACACACACACACACACACACACACACACACACACACACACACACACAACACACACACACACACACCGCTCGAGCTTGCTTGTTTGTGTGTGTTTTAAATAATTATAAAATGTTTTAAATAATAATAACTTTTTATTTATACACACTATAAGCCTTTTGTCAACCTTCATTGTTTGCATCACCCATTTACAATCTCTAACTTAGGTTTGAACTAAAAACATAGTAGGAAAATGTTAATAATTAATACACAAAAACCTCTTTCAGTTACACCTTTCAGTTATCTTCAGAGGGCCTCTGAGGATGATTACTTTGTAACTGAAATGTACATAAGAATAAAATAAAGAAAGTTTGTGGTTAAGAGGTTTTCGAATATTTATTATTAAATTAAACTACAGTGTAATCCTAATAAATAGGTAAATATTAGTTTCCAAGTTGTGTCTTAGAAAGGTTAAAACACATTCAAATTTTAAAAAAATTAACATGTCTATTAACACGTCACAGATTAAGCAAAAAGTCTGACAACTCTTCTAGTCAGAACATTGAGTGATAGACTATATTTGGGATTGTCTCTCTGATTGTACAGCACCTACTAATTCCATTTCAGACAGCTTCCACGCCACCACGAAGCTAACAAGTCTCACCAATAATGTACATGAATATCCATATAAATTGAAGATTTTTTCTCTTGATTGAGAAATGCCACTTGTTATTCTAAATTATGAGGGCAGGCTTATGAATAAATATAATGCTAGAGGTATAGGGCGGTACCTGTGTTTAAAATGGATGGCTTAAGGGACGATAGATTTTCCTGCTTTTTCCTTTGATCATGTGACTAACAGTTCCACATTGTTAAACCTAATAGCAGATCGTTAAACAATCTGTAATACACCATAAAAGGGAAGAGAATATAACACTATTAAGGAAAAGATGTTTTATGTGTTAATTGTTTTATTGTAGTGAAGATTGTTTTCATGATTACAATCTCGGATTGATTTTATTATATGTTTTAATTGGATACATAATAAAATGACAACGTAAATAACTAATTCAGATATTTCCCCACAGTGTTTTTTCACGATTTAGTAGGCATATCGTCTGAAATTTTCCCGTCGAAGTTAATAAACTCAGTAATATTGCCCACGTAATCGCTGAACGAACGGGAAACTGTAAACGTATAAAAACACAGTTGGTACCTCGCAACGAACGAAAATGTAAGCTAGCAATATCGAACACGTCACTGGAGCATTTTCGCCCAGGGCGTGATAGCAAAATGCTTTTAGCTGGCTTGTATTCGGCGCTGGGAAAACATAATGCACTGTTTTCATAACGGCCTTCTTGGGCGCTGCTCACCCGAAGCTCGGTGTGTGAATTTTTACAATGCTGGCGTCATTTACGTGAGCCATCTGAACATTAAAATTATTCAGAATTTCTCTTTGTTTTATTCTTTTGTAATTTCTTAAAAAAGGATGCAATGGAAACGTAAAAGTATAACGTGTAAATAGACATTTACATACTGTAGCATACATTTACTTAGAAGTACTACAATTTGTTTAATACTTAATGTTGATTACAAAATGTTTTTGCATGCATATACGTTTCTCAGGTTATAAATACAGCTATCCTAACGTTGGATTAAGTTAATAGATATTTTCACTAACATTTATAAACTTATTACATTATATTTCGATTCCTTCTATTTGTTCAACCTGTCCCTATATATAACTTTTTCAAATTTTTAATCTTTTATAAATACTTTTTATGCATCCACTTAAGTTCAAATACATTTTTTTTAACTTGTGGTTGATGACCATTGATGTTAATAGGCCTACAGTCTTTGCAAGTATGAATTCATTAATTCAATTTAACTGATTTTAGCTTTATATGTTGGGAAACGTTTTACAAAAGGGGCAAGGTATGCAATATAGTTACTCCGTTTTTTTTTGGGTTTAAAATAAATGATAACATAGTGATGTCATTTAAACAGCTGATTTTATGTTATAGGTTATGTGGTAAAACAGCTGTTCTAGCGAAAAATGTATGTTACTTAATTTATATTAATTGTAATTATTTAATAAAAAGGAACTAAAATAATAATTATTTGTTAGTTGACCCAAGTAGAAATTGATTTTAACAACTTTTTGTTTATAGAACTTGTTTAGTAGTTAGTTCAATCTAATCTTCGTATGTGCTATTTGGAGATACCTGATTTAAAATGTTGTCCTATTAAAAATATTTGTATTTTATTTCGTCTCACTTCTGCAGTGGTTCACTATCGGTATAGGTTTATAATATAATTATTTCGAAGGATTGAAATGCAAATACCTTAAATTAAACATGAACTTTTGTAAAGAGGTTTTTTTTAATATCACATGAAAACAGACTGTACACAAGTTCCAACAACGAGAAATGTTTGCCTCGGTGAGAGAAGACGGAAATTCTTAGAGACAAAATGTAGATGAAATGACTTATTTCTCACGTAGCAACGAGAACTATTTATTGAATGAGCCACACAAATTAACTGAAAGCGTTATCGTAATTTATCGTAGCTTTAATAATTTTATTTAAATTTATTCTATACAAAATACGTATTGTATACAAATTGTCACAAAACGTTATTCATAAATGTTAACAAAACTTTCCTCATAATTTTGTTTTATTTTTCAGTATCTAACACTTACAGATTAAACAGGGATAAATATCGATACAGAAGGAAGGAGAAAAAGAGGGGGGTGAGATATATGAGAGATGTTTTGGAGTCACTATTAGACTCGCAAGTAAAACCTCTTTTTTAGAGCACTCTAAGTGAGCTATCCTCGCTCTTAATACAAAGCCTCACTCCCAAAAAATGGTAATAATTTTCTTCCCTTCACCTTTTTTTCCTCCCCACGTCCCCCAACCGTCTTCCTACGCGAGTGGTGTAGGGGATAGATATATTTTGCACACACTAACCAAGATCCTGTCCTGTACCATACACCGAAGGAGAGGGTTTTTCATACTGTGATCCTACCTTATACATTATCCTTTCCATATCATGCATAGCGTACAAAGCGTCTTTTATATGAAGCAGCATCGGTTGTCGCGATTCCGGTTCGATTGTCACGAAACAGCATCGATTGTCGCGATTCCGGTTCGATTGTCACGAAGCAGCATCGATTGTCGCGATTCCGGTTCGATTGTCACGAAACAGCATCGATTGTCGCGATTCAGTTGACTGGCATAGAGCTATTGTCTTCTTATAAATTAACTTGGTCCAAGAGTCCTTTCATTGGCAATGGTATTTTATTAAGATATAGACTAAGTGCAACCATTCTGTCCAGTGTTACCCTGTCCATTTCCTACCTAGAGGTACTGTTGATGCCTGACGTCTTGCTAGTGCACAAGGCTATTTAGTCATTTAATAAAACAAGGAGCAGTGAATATATAAACAAGAAACTTGCAGCCTATGCAGTCCTTGCATTCCTTGCTGAAACAGTTAGGGGAGTGATGAATTTAACTTATAATTTGTAGAACTGTTAAAGAGAAACTATGCTTGGAGGACCAACACCACGTCGTATACAACTCTTGGCCACTACCCACGCTGCGATTCGACCATTTCTGGTAGGTTAATTGCACTAGAATATTCTGTTTACAGGTGTAGTAACATTTCGACTATATGTATAAATACTGACCTAACCTATAGGAGAGTGAGAACTAATTGGAGGATTTGAAAAACAAATTTTAATAAACCATGCAGATATTACCACAAGTAGTTATATTATATTTGTATATTTCGTAAAGTTAAGTAAAGCAAAGTTTTCATAAGTTTATAGCGTTCCATACAGCTGACTATAGATACTGTGACGTCTGTTTTATTTAAATAAGATTTTGCCTGGCTTCTGTTGTTGTCATTTCATTAATTCACAATGGAATAAAGCATCTTATGTATGCACTGTGCTATTTCTGAAGAATGGGGCTCGATTTAAATAATTCTACAGCTGACAGACGCGATTACGTATTAAAAAAAATATACTTAGAGAAAATTGCATTCTATTTTAGCATTGTAACAGGTCTACCTGGAATAATGTTAAGTCCACAAAATTTTCAATATCCGGTTTATTAAATTCCTTCTTTTAGTTTACACTCTCCTTAAATATATATCTTGTTCAAATTTTCAATCCTTAACAAAATACCCAATTTATCATCCTTAACAATCTATTCATTTACTCAAATTCAAACACATTTTTTTAACCTGTAGTGGATGACACTTGATGTTAGTATATTGTTTTTCAAATAATTCTAAAATTAAATTTAAATAACTAATTTTAGTAATGATTGGGAGAAAAACTTTACACAAAAGAGGCAAGGTTTGCAATATAGTTATTTCGTCCCATTTGACTTAAAATAAGTGATCATGTATGATTTTATAGCTGTTTTAAAGGTACAGGTTATGTCGTAGAACAGCGGTTTTAAAGCATAGGTTATGTTATTTTATTTATAATAATTGTAATTATTTAACAAAAAACACTAAAATAAAATCTTTCTTTGTTGACCTAAGTAGGAATAAGATTCTTGAAAGAAATTTGGTTTATGTTACTTGTTTCATACTGATTTTATAAATGCGATTGATTTACGCTACGTTTCAGCATTTGAAATGCATTTGATTGAAATTAATTATTGAACGAGAGAGCAACCTTTAATCCTGTATTTATGTGCGTCGCCAATGGGTTCCCAGCGATAACGTCTATACAAAACTTTGCATACGTTTGTCGTGGAAAATGAGTGACAACCCTTCATGTTTATCTCATTAATTAATTTCAAAAATTTAAACTTGATACAAAAAATTACTTACTACGTCATCTTTTCATTTTTGCACATTTCCAATACAATTAAAACGATAATTTAGGGATTTAACATTCTTCTGTGTACGCATTTACCCAAAACTATTTTATACGTAATATTTGTTTGCTTGATTTTCTATCGCTACACAATATTTCTCTATAGCATATATACTGTTTGAAATTTACATTTTGTCGCCTTTCTGTGAGATATCTACAGTAAAACTTATTTAACGTCTTACTAAGGTGTAACATGCTAACATAACTTACTTATAAATCATACTCATATATTAAAGGTAAAATGTACAACTACCAAGAACACAGCTTATAAACTGTTTGAGCATAGCTTGTGAGGTTGTATTGTTAATATCAAATAAAAGACGTACATAAACTCACAAACAATAATATTTTATTCATCCAGACGCGTTTTAATAACAAAGTCATCATCTGTGAGTAATGATGCTAAAAACTCCAAATTACAAAGTGTTATTAGTTGGTGTTTGTCGTAACAATAGTCACTGATGATGATGACTTAGCCTTTGAAACGCGTCTGACTGAAAAAAATAATAATTTGTGAGTTTTTACACGTCTTTTATTTGTTAAGTTCTTTCGGAAGTGTAATAGTTACTCTATTATCAGTCACACCTTCATAACTGCGGAACGTGGCTCGGCAAAACACTAACTGCGGAACATGGCTCGGCAAAACACTAACTGCGGAACGTGGCTCGGCAAAACACTAACTGCGGAACGTGGCTCGGCAAAACACTAACTGCGGAACGTGGGTCGGCAAAACACTAACTGCGGAACGTGGGTCGGCAAAACACTAACTGCGGAACGTGGCTCGGCAAAACACTAACTGCGGAACGTGTCTCGGCAAAACACTAACTGCGGAACATGGCTCGGCAAAACACTAACTGCGGAACATGGCTCGGCAAAACACTAACTGCGGAACATGGCTCGGCAAAACACTAACTGCGGAACATGGCTCGGCAAAACACTAACTGCGGAACATGGCTCGGCAAAACACTAACTGCGGAACGTGGCTCGGCAAAACACTAACTGCGGAACATGGCTCGGCAAAACACTAACTGCGGAACATGGCTCGGCAAAACACTAACTGCGGAACATGGCTCGGCAAAACACTAAATGCGGAACATGGCTCGGCAAAACACTAACTGCGGAACATGGCTCGGCAAAACACTAACTGCGGAACATGGCTCGGCAAAACACTAACTGTGGAACATGGCTCGGCAAAACACTAAATGCGGAACATGGCTCGGCAAAACACTAACTGCGGAACGTGGCTCGGCAAAACACTAACTGCGGAACATGGCTCGGCAAAACACTAACTGCGGAACATGGCTCGGCAAAACACTAAATGCGGAACATGGCTCGACAAAACACTAACTGCGGAACGTGGCTCGGCAAAACACTAACTGCGGAACATGGCTCGGCAAAACACTAACTGCGGAACGTGGCTCGGCAAAACACTAACTGCGGAACATGGCTCGGCAAAACACTAACTGCGGAACGTGGCTCGGCTAAACACTAACTGCGGAACATGGCTCGGCAAAACACTAACTGCGGAACGTGGCTCGGCTAAACACTAACTGCGGAACATGGCTCGGCAAAACACTAATTGCGGAACGTGGCTCGGCAAAACACTAACTGCGGAACATGGCTCGGCAAAACACTAACTGCGGAACATGGCTCGGCAAAACACTAACTGCGGAACATGGCTCGGCAAAACACTAACTGCGGAACATGGCTCGGCAAAACACTAACTGCGGAACGTGGCTCGGCAAAACACTAACTGCGGAACATGGCTCGGCAAAACACTAACTGCGGAACGTGGCTCGGCTAAACACTAACTGCGGAACATGGCTCGGCAAAACACTAACTGCGGAACGTGGCTCGGCTAAACACTAATTGCGGAACGTGGCTCGGCAAAACACTAACTGCGGAACATGGCTCGGCAAAACACTAACTGCGGAACATGGCTCGGCAAAACACTAACTGCGGAACATGGCTTGGCAAAACACTAACTGCGGAACATGGCTCGGCAAAACACTAACTGCGGAACGTGGCTCGGCTAAACACTAACTGCGGAACATGGCTCGGCAAAACACTAACTGCGGAACGTGGCTCGGCAAAACACTAACTGCGGAACATGGCTCGGCAAAACACTAACTGCGGAACATGGCTCGGCAAAACACTAACTGCGGAACATGGCTCGGCAAAACACTAACTGCGGAACATGGCTCGGCAAAACACTAACTGCGGAACGTGGCTCGGCAAAACACTAATTGCGGAACATGGCTCGGCAAAACACTAACTGCGGAACGTGGCTCGGCAAAACACTAACTGCGGAACGTGGCTCGGCAAAACACTAACTGCGGAACGTGGCTCGGCAAAACACTAACTGCGGAACGTGGCTCGGCAAAACACTAACGAGTTTGTTATTAATTATAGGTTATTATATGATGATAATAATAATAATAGCAATAATAATATATTACTACAATGCAAATAACTATCCATAATATCTACGTAGCCTGCTAAGTGCACGAATGTGAGTTTTAAAGTGTACGATTTAGTTATAGTACAGCTAAAGTAAACAAATGTTACAAGAAGAATCACACCGCCTACGATGAAATCAATTAAACCCTCTATCACATCCGGCTGTAAGATCGCACAGCACTTTCAGTATTTTCTATGTAATTTAATCACGATATTTTCCCATTACGAAGCAGCTTTCTACACGTGTACGCAACACAACACAATAGGCCCCTTAATTCCTGTGAATTCATATGAATTTGCTTGGAGGAAGAATGAAAGTTTCCATTGTGGAGATGCAAATAGAAACGTCCCATCTCCGCCTGGGAACGTTCCAATTGGGTAACAAGAGCAGGCATTGTCACTTTTCTTTATCGCTCGGTGCGGCGTCCGTATTGTTTACAAATCCGATCCCGGGTAATTCGATCCTAATTCCTGTCAATGGTTTTTTATTTGATTCTGTTAGTTGATTTTTTTCTGTTTTTTTTTCAATCTCTACTGTTACTTCACACTCTCTCTCTCTGTCTGTCTCTCTCTCTCTCTCTCTCTCTCTATATATATATATATATATAAATAAAACTGAAAATTATATATCTAAAAACCAATATACAGAAATAAATAAAGATCCCACAGACAAATATCAAAATGAAATAATATATATACATTTTTAAACATTTATAATACATTATTAATACATTTTTTAAACTTGTAGATGATGATTGATGTTAATACTCTTATTTGAAATAATAATTCATTATTTAATTTTTAAATGATTTATATTTGGAGAATTCTCTTTTATATGGGAGACAAACTATATGCATACAGTATAGGAATTTCGTCCCATTTAATATAAGTATATAAGTATAAAATAAGTGATAACATATGAATTCATAAAACAGCTGATTGTATGCTATAGGTCAGCGGTTCTCAACCTGGGGGGCGCGCCCCCCTGGGGGGGCGTAGAAGAATTCCAGGGGAGGCGTCAACAAATTTTTAAAAAAATTGAATTTGATGTTGGACACAAACACACAATCATTGAAATTTCTCTATAGCTTAATAGAGCTATAAAGCTCTATTTCTATACTCAACGAACTTTTCTTCTTTTCCAAAATCTCGTCGATGATACCCAAAGTCTTCCAAAAGACCTAGTAAATGAAATGAAGGACCTAATATCTGAGCATTTGTTGTCTCTGAAGAACAAAATTGGAGCATATTTACCAGATATAAGCTCGGAAAACTGGGAATTCACGTTAACAAGAGACCCATTTCCAATCAACATTGATATACCTCCTGATCACATTCAAGAACAAACAATTGACTTGCAATGTGATTCCAAAGCTAAATTGGATTTTCCATACATGGATCTCGAAGATTTCTGGCTACTATATCTTCCTGTTTACCCAGAAGTAGCAATGGAGGCAAGTTTCTTGTACAATTTTCATCAACTTATCTATGCGAGACAGGATTTTCAGCCCTGGCTAATATAAAATCTAAATATCGAGCCAGACTAGATGTGGAAAGTGACCTGCGGTGTTCTTTGTCAAAATTTTATCCAATCATACAAAAAATAGTTAACGAGAAACAGTGCCCCCTCACACTAGCACTACAAAAGTAGCGAACATTTTTCTGGTTATTACTTAAACATATTGTAAGTAAATTGATCATATATAAGTCTAAATTAACTTAATCTGTGAAGGGAGGCGTGACCTCACACCAAAGTGTGAAGGGGGGCTCAGAGCCTAAAAGGTTGAGAACCCCTGCTATAGGTTATGTGGTAGAACCGCCGTTAGTTACTAAAGGTGTTACTTTATTTATATTACTTGTAATTATTTAATAAAAAGTAACTAAAATAAAATTTTGTTGTTGACGCAAGTACGAGAGAATTACGTAAGAATTTACAATAAATGATTTCCTTTATACTACGTGTTTATTAGCAACATAATACTTGTAACATTTTTGAGACAGATGATTTTTTAGGGGTAAAATTACTGCTGATCAATTTTTTTTATCGATTCACAAATTCTTTATTCAATATACATCGATTGATGTATATTTTACTGTTAGTAAGAAATATCCATATGAAATGTATTTGAAATAGAAAATATAAAAAATTAAAATATTTTCCCTTAGATGAAGGGTTCTTTATTTCTTACTATCTTGCCATAAAAAAGGTAGTAAAGGTGTACTAGTTATTTGTACCAAGTGGTTGAAATCTCCCTCCTCCTAGAGGCCTAGATTTAAAGTATAAACATTTCAGGATCAAAATTCTGGAAAATGTTATATTTAATGGTTACATATTTTGTGGAATAACTTTGCTTTAGCTTTGGCCTTATTATTATTTTCTCGTTTTTTTCGAATATTTCATCTTCGATATATATATATATATATATATATATATATATATATAATTAATAAATTAAAAATATTTCAAAAACAAGAATACTTTTAATGAATATATTTATTCATATATTATCTGAGACAATTATTTTCCTGAAGATGCTGGTACTATTTTATCGCCGAAAAGCTTTGAATAAATATATTCATTAAAAGTATTCTTGTTTTTGAAATATTTTTAATTTATTAATTATATTACAAGAAAACATATCACCATATTTAATATATATATAAACATTAATTAGATGTAATATAAAACAACCATTTTACATCAGCTCGCTACAGATCGTTATTTAACTACTACCGTGTGACTGTGACACAGATTATAACAAGGAAATGTTAAAAAGCTCACAATATTATAAACAAATACTATAAGGCCTCTACCACATCAACTCAACCACTTGACTGAAGCGTAGAGGATATGTTACGTCTGTTGCTGGTTGTGAGGAAAGCGATAGCAAGCTCTGATGTCGGGTAAGGGTTAGTTCTTCCACATTATTAAGCTCTGTTCTCATATTACTACCCGTAACCAGACGCTGCACACCCACGCAAGCCGCCAAACTCGTTCCTTCTCTGCCTGGATGCCTGACACATCGACTCAACCACTTGACTGAAGCGTAGAGGATATGTTATGTCTGTTGCTGGTTGTGAGGAAAGCGATAGCAAGCTCTGATGTCCGGTAAGGGTTAGTTCTTCCACATTATTAAGCTCTGTTCCCATATTACTACCCGTAACCAGACGCTGCACACCCACGCAAGCCGCCAAACTCGTTCCTTCTCTGCCTGGATGCCTGACACATCGACTCAACCACTTGACTGAAGCGTAGAGGATATGTTATGTCTGTTGCTGGTTGTGAGGAAAGCGATAGCAAGCTCTGATGTCCGGTAAGGGTTTAGTTCTTCCACATTATTAAGCTCTGTTCCCATACTACTACCCGTAACCAGACGCTGCACACCCACGCAAGCCGCCAAACTCGTTCCTTCTCTGCCTGGATGCCTGACACATCGACTCAACCACTTGACTGAAGCGTAGAGGATATGTTACGTCTGTTGCTGGTTGTGAGGAAAGCGATAGCAAGCTCTGATGTCCGGTAAGGGTTTAGTTCTTCCACATTATTAAGCTCTGTTCCCATACTACTACCCGTAACCAGACGCTGCACACCCACGCAAGCCGCCAAACTCGTTCCTTCTCTGCCTGGATACCTGACACATCGACTCAACCACTTGACTGAAGCGTAGAGGATATGTTACGTCTGTTGCTGGTTGTGAGGAAAGCGATAGCAAGCTCTGATGTCCGGTAAGGGTTTAGTTCTTCCACATTATTAAGCTCTGTTCCCATACTACTACCCGTAACCAGACGCTGCACACCCACGCAAGCCGCCAAACTCGTTCCTTCTCTGCCTGGAGGCCTGAAGTAACTCATATACTTCGTTCTCACGCTGATACACATCACCCAATACCCTAAAACTGTAACGGTTTATAATTTTACAAATTGGATTTTATTTAGTTATAACTCTTAAAACATTTAATATTCACTTCTAGCTTACAGTTGAGGCGTAAAGATACGTCTGTCTGTAACGCAATAGAAGTTATAAATCCGTTACAGTTAAAGTATTTTAAATTACCAAGTTAAACAATTAAAATTAGCAGAATATTCTTGAATTAATACTTAAGGTTTATTACTTGAAATGCAAGGTATTTGTGCGGTGGTAAAATAATGACATTTAAATTCAATTAAAGCAAATCATAAACTTTATTTTAAAATAGACAGATGAAATAAATTAAAATCATGACACATAAATTTCTTTAACACTCAGTTACAGATTATGAAACCTTTTTTTTTTACATTACTTATAAATTTTTAAGGATAGCAATCCTTCAATTAATAAAATTTATCAATGGCTGAAAATGAACATATATTCGAGTTTACTTGCTTTTCTTGTATAATCAAGTTTAATAATTTAATGTGAACATATTAGCACCAAAAGGTGCGTAATTATAATTATGCTTATTAATTAAAAAGTTCAATGTTCATAATTTAGAAATTCTGCTTCGAAATGTTTTAAATTTTGAAATTAAGTTTTAAAAGTTTTAAAATCGCCCACTTAGCTGTGTTAACTTGTCGCAACTTCCCTTCCATCTCGGGGTAAATCTCGGTAAAGCCTGCTCTCATCTTCGTGAATAAACGTCGGGAAAACCATGAATAAGTCTGCAACCCATCTTGTATCTGGTATTGTAAGCCGCCTTCTATGCCATGATTTAAAAAAAAAAATACTTTATATTAATTAAAATAAAAGGAAACTAAATACATCTTCTTGCCATTTGGAGACGTCCTTCCCTGGTTACATCCTGGCCTAATGAGACAGATAAATTGAAAGCAAGCAGCCTTCCTACTTACCGCGCAACCACGGGGCGCATGCATAGCTAGGTTACTTATTATTTTAAATTTTTCTCGATAGATGTCACTATCAGCCAGAGATCTCATTAAAAATATTTATCATACATAACAATTTTTTTTACATAGTTATACATTATTACAATTTGGAATTTATTCTCGTTTGTTTTCTGAATTTTACTATTTTAATATGTAACACCGTCTAAAGTGTGTTACATATTTTTCCCCCCTTTTGAAAAAAAAATTGTGTGTTTTCACATTCCCTTTTAATTATTTTTATTAAATGTAAAGATTTACGAACAACTCTTAAGTTAACAATCAAATTATTTTCTTTGGGAAAACATATCATAAACCTATTTGATTCTATTATTAGAACAAACTTAACTCGACATGAAACATAACATAAACAATATTAATTCTGGCATTTAATCCTTTCCAAACAAAAAAATAATAACATTTTTAAATAAACTTATATTCAATCTTCCTTTTATATTCATAAAAGATTTTATATTGACACATACTCTTTATACCATTACATAATGTTCTATAATTGTTTAATTACTTTTATCTTTAATTTATTTTGTTTAAAAAAAAAAAAAATGTGTCTTTTAATCTCAATTTAAATCTCATAACTTGTTACATTATTTATTAATCCTTTAATTTACATGATTAAGTTTTAAAATAATTACATACACTTATCAGTTGCTTTGAAATTTTAACTTCTTTATAAACTTTTCATTTCTCAAACTTTATGATTATATATTTACATCTCTTCAAATTTTTAAAACTCATTACTATATTTCTTATACATTTTTACTCACAATTAAATTTTTCTTCAAATTATTTCTTATTAAAATTCTTCAAATTATTCATTAATAAAATTTTTCTTCAAAATTGTCTCTTTTTGTGTCAACAAACCTAACCTACTAGCTGTATTTATCGCAGTCCACTACCTGGGATCTGCAAAACTGCTTACTCCCTGTAAGCCACAAATTACCACATTTAAACGACGATATATATATATTTTTCAAAAATTCTCTCTCTCTATTTACCACTAAGAATGTACCATTGCCTAATAACCTCTCTTTGTTATTCTTACAATACTCGTACATCTTAAAACTATTGGATTTCAAATCCCACACTTTGAATCCAAATACTTTTTTCTTAAATCAAATCCCATACTTTGATTTAAAAACCATACAGCCAGTTGTTGACTTAAAAAGGACTTTATTCAATTCATCATTCTTAAATTTTCTTTCAAACATTACTATGACAATTTGATATTAAATTTCGTTTAAGCTCTTGCATTAATAAAATAAGAATTAAATCAAACAGAAATTAGTATTGTACTTTCACATGCAATTTTTGGTCAAGTGTTTTAGTCTCTTCGTGTAGTATTATGTATTTTGAGATTTTGTCAGGTCTACCTCGTGTATAAGTAAGATTGCATGCCATTTGGGCCCTTTGACACACAATATGCAAAGTGTCGTCATGAGTTTCTAAAATTGCATATCAAGGCACTTACCACTTCCTTGTTAATCAATTACCATTTTAAAAATGAAAAAAGCTTTAAATTTCTTCCGACAATAACTTTTCTAAATTTTTAACCATTTTTGAAGTTATAAATTTGCTTGTAAACCTTACACAACTTATACATATATTTACTTTTATTAAACATTGTTTTAAATCCATTTACAAAAATTTCTTTTTATTATTATAATTCATCAGTACTATTATTTTTGTTAAATTGTTTATCAGACAGTATTACATTTACTTTCAAATTATTTTAATATTAAATCATTTTGATTCTGCAATTCATACAAGTTTAATAACCTCTTTTATCGTCTGATAAATTGATTTACTACAGACGTTCAGAAAACAAACGGAACGTTGATGGCATAGCAAAGCAAAGCAAACTCGAAATATTTAAACAGGCTCGCAACTGTGTAAACACTGGTACTCTACAATTAGCTTTCAAGGCCATGCACAAACTTTTTAAAAATCTAGAACTTGCTACGCATAGACATGACAAAATGTTTTGAACAATAAGAGTCTCTGACCTTGACTATACTACAAGTAAAAACTGGTCAAAACTGGTTTCTTCCCTATCTTTACCCAACTGTTTACACAAGCTACGTCCTTTTGCATTCAACTTATACATTTTATAAAATTTTACACTGTGAATTTACGTTTTGAATATATTTAATAAATTCGGTTATTTTCAACCATTTTTAAATTTTCTTTTTGCCAACACACAAATTTACATTTCAAATTTATAAAGCAGAGTTGCGCAAATTGTGTAACGGTTTATAATTTTACAAATTGGATTTTATTTAGTTATAACTCTTAAAACATTTAATATTCACTTCTAGCTTACAGTTGAGGCGTAAAGATACGTCTGTCTGTAACGCAATAGAAGTTATAAATCCGTTACAGTTAAAGTATTTTAAATTACCAAGTTAAACAATTAAAATTAGCAGAATATTCTTGAATTAATACTTAAGGTTTATTACTTGAAATGCAAGGTATTTGTGCGGTGGTAAAATAATGACATTTAAATTCAATTAAAGCAAATCATAAACTTTATTTTAAAATAGACAGATGAAATAAATTAAAATCATGACACATAAATTTCTTTAACACTCAGTTACAGATTATGAAACCTTTTTTTTTTACATTACTTATAAATTTTTAAGGATAGCAATCCTTCAATTAATAAAATTTATCAATGGCTGAAAATGAACATATATTCGAGTTTACTTGCTTTTCTTGTATAATCAAGTTTAATAATTTAATGTGAACATATTAGCACCAAAAGGTGCGTAATTATAATTATGCTTATTAATTAAAAAGTTCAATGTTCATAATTTAGAAATTCTGCTTCGAAATGTTTTAAATTTTGAAATTAAGTTTTAAAAGTTTTAAAATCGCCCACTTAGCTGTGTTAACTTGTCGCAACTTCCCTTCCATCTCGGGGTAAATCTCGGTAAAGCCTGCTCTCATCTTCGTGAATAAACGTCGGGAAAACCATGAATAAGTCTGCAACCCATCTTGTATCTGGTATTGTAAGCCGCCTTCTATGCCATGATTTAAAAAAAAAAATACTTTATATTAATTAAAATAAAAGGAAACTAAATACATCTTCTTGCCATTTGGAGACGTCCTTCCCTGGTTACATCCTGGCCTAATGAGACAGATAAATTGAAAGCAAGCAGCCTTCCTACTTACCGCGCATCCACGGGGCGCATGCATAGCTAGGTTACTTATTATTTTAAATTTTTCTCGATAGATGTCACTATCAGCCAGAGATCTCATTAAAAATATTTATCATACATAACAATTTTTTTTACATAGTTATACATTATTACAATTTGGAATTTATTCTCGTTTGTTTTCTGAATTTTACTATTTTAATATGTAACACCGTCTAAAGTGTGTTACAAAACCCTAATGACGTTAAACACTATGTTAAAACACGTACATTTTATTCTCGTGCTCTTTGAGGTCCAGCCTCCCAGAAGTTACAGGTTAAGAAATAAAATTTTAAATCAGGGGGTCTTATATTACAATACCCTGATAACAGTTAATCAGCTGTATTGCCTCTCGGGATTTTATCAGGAGAATAATCTTGTATATATTGTTAGGAGGTATATTGATGGAATGTGGGAGGCTAGCCTATTCATAGACGCGGTAAAGAAAGGGTGGAAAATCCTCGGGGTTGGTATTAGCATAATAGATATCCATTCTTAACTTTGTATTCATCCACTCAATTTCAAATACATTTTCTAAAACAGCTATTGGATCGCTCTTCATGTAAATATATAGTTTTTTCAAATCTTATTTCAATAATGAATTTAATAAATACTTTGAATAATTATTTTAGCTTTATATTCTGCTACTTAATATTATGTATATACATATTTTTATAATATATATTTTACATATTTATATTATGATTAATTATTTAATAAAATGTAACTTAAACAAAATTTGTTTTTACTGACCTGAGTAGGAATACACTTAGTGTTTAAATTTTTCTCATCTCAACTAAAAGATCTCTTCTTGCAGTTAAAGTCGTTGCCTAGAAAACAGGGGTTCAAAGTAATCGGGAGGAGGGACAAAATCAGGACAACTTGGAAGTGGGAGAGAAAAGATATGCAAAGACTATGACGTCATTTGATCTTGCCCATGTGTACCGCAAAACAACCTTTTTGATAAATACGCTAGTGACGAGAATTTTTTAGGTCAACTATTGTATGAAGGTGAACAAGTATGAAATCATGGGGCTCAGTAGCAAAGACATCGCAATGGCAGCCTTAAATAGGGTTAAATAGGGTTAGGTTTTCGAAATATTATTTGTGTGTACGAGCGCCGGTAAATCTAAGTAAAAATGTTTGAAAACAAAATTAAATTTTGTAATTGAATATGAACGTTTTTATTCTCAAATGGCTTTATATTGAGAAGCCTCGTTTCAATATTGGTTCTATATTTCGACGAGTTGTATTCTATTGGATATGTTTTTATTCTCCCTTTTCGTAGGTCTATGCATATAACTTCTAAATTACTTTCCAGCATTCAGTTTGGAGATTTCAATGCCGTGGGGTAACATATCGCTTCTGGCATATTTCCATTTTTAGTTGTTCCTCAGTCAAAGCTGCGTCGAGTGCGTTTTATCTTTCGTTCATTTTCAGGCCTTTATATATACTTTACAGAGATATAAAAGTTGTAATTAGCATAAGCATTCTCTAAAGCTACAGGCATTCTCTAAGGCTGAACATAATTCTTTCTACAAATTAACTAAATGTATACGCTTTTAAAAATTAATACTCGTTTATATATTATATTATATGTTATATATATATATATATATATATATATATATATATATATATATATATATATATATAAAGAACATAAGTCAAAATACAAATACAAGAATTATAATTTAATTTACAAAACCCTGGTTTTTAATATTCCTGATGATGTTGGTACTGTTAGCCAACGAAAAGCTTTGAATTGTAAATTCAATTATAATTCTTGTATTTGTATTTTGTCTTATGTTCTTTATTAATACACAAGAATACATATTGCGATATATCAATATACATATATATATATATATATATATATATATATATATATATATATAATGTAATATAATATACAATAATATATGATTATAATATAATAAATTTTATACATAATATTACATTAGACTATAAAATTTAATAATTACATATAATAATATACAATATATTTATATATATTGTAAAAGATAACAGCGCTATTTACTCAGAACAATGACATACCTTCACTCAGACATGTTTCGACAACATCCTTCTTCAGTGTAAACTGTACAGTATCACAGTGATGATCAATGTTAAAAAATAATACTGTATTTAGGGAGTAGTACTTTTTGTGATTTTTATAAGATATATTTAATTATTTATTGATTCTTTTATATAATTAGTATACTTCTAAAAGTGTTAGTGTTAATACAAATTAAAATTTATAACAATTTGATACTGTCCTTACTGAGGCTGTATTTTTTACCTTTGATAAGCTTATTTAAGTTTGTCGACTGTGTATTGTAAGCAATCTAGCGGAGTGTAAGTTGAATTGATTGAATGTGACAAGTTTATTGTGTGACTTTAAACGGAAAGGTTTCGAGTGTGTATTTGTACCTTTGACAGGCTCTGTAGGATTGAATCGTAGAATATTCATGTGAATTGTCTGCCTATTCCAGTGAATTCGTATTGCTTCTTGTAAACGGCGCTTCTTTAGAAGTTCATTTCGAATAGTTCACATAATAACACAATATGAACGAAAATGTTTTAAAATCGATTCCTACTTAGGTAAACAAAGAGTGTTTTAAAGTTACTTTTTATTGAATAATTGCAAGTAATATAAAGCAACAGAACTTATGCGTCAAAACATCTGTTCTATCACTTAACCTATAAATCAGTTCTTTTATGATAACATGTGTTATCAATTATCTTAGGACAAATAGGACGAAATAACTATAATACATACCTTGCCCTTTTGAGATATGTTTTTCTCCTAAAATTAATTCCTTAAATTTAATTAATGAATTGATATTTGAAAAAAACTGTATTAACATCAAGTGTCATTCTCTACAAGTTTTAAAAAAAAATATACTAGAACTTGAGTGGATGAATAATAAGAATTTTATTAAAGATTGAAAATTTGAACAAGAAATACAGGAGAGTGTGAACTAATAGAAGTAATTGAAAAAGTCAACGAAGCTGATAATTACTGAAGTCGCCTAACATAGTACTAAAGTAATAAGTAATAAATATTGATTTAATGAGAATTAATTAATAAATACATATTATTAAAAGTTTTCTTGTAAACCTTTTCTACATTACAATGAGTGCGTAGTGTTTGGTTCGAATTATTCTTTAAAAGAACTAAACACTGCACAAAAAGTAATTGTACAAAGTAAAATCTCTTCTGTCTTACAATTATTAAATGTTTGAAGGCTCATTTATGTTTAATTATTATTACAACTTGCTTTCTTGTTTATTTAAAAATTAACAAATTTATCAAATATACTTAACCGCTGGTTTATTGTGCAAAAGTAAATTTATTTGAAATTGTTGCCATAAAATGCAGAATAATATTAAAACGTCAAAGATTTTATTATATTTATATCGAACCTAAACAAAATTATTTTACTTTACAAATAGTGTGTATAGATATAGGTACCACACGTAACTGGTAGAGCTAGACAATCCCACGATAGAGAGTACGTGTACTGCGCATGCGTACGCGACACTTCACACTTACTGCTGTAATATCTCCCCCAACCCTGCATCAGGATGGTCTATGCCCCTATGATACTATTACCTTTCTAAATATAAAATATTTGATTTCATCTAAAACTTTCAAAAAGATTTATTTGTTTTTGAAATACTTCAATATATAGTAAACATGTGTCCCTCTGCAAATGAAAAACCATTAAAAAAGTAAATCGATAAAATATTTAATGAAAAGTATTAAGAAGCAATAAACTAACGGAATATTTTGTCAATAAATGTGTTATTGGAGATCCGATAAAATGTCAACGGGGGTTTGACAACCCCTCTAAACAAGGGTGAAAACTAAGAAACTCCGTCATTAAATCAAGCATTAGGAAAGAAGTAGAAGAAAAAAGACCTGAGGAAAAAACTTTAAAATGTCAATGAACTCTCGTAAACCGTTTTCATTTAAACATCAAACCCAACACAAAAACAAGTAATATACAAATAATGTTTCAACTCAATTCCTACTTTGGTCATGAAAGAAAAATTTTATTTTAGTTATAATAAATAATCAAATTTAATAATATATATATATATATATATATATATATATATATATATATATATACCAGAATCACAATATTAAGTATCAAAATAAAAAGCAAATTGACTAATACGATTAGGTACTTAAATTTAACTAATGAATTAACATTTGAAAAAACCTGTATATTTACATCGTGTTATCCACTGCAAGTTAAACAAAATGTATTTGACCTTGTGTGGATGAAAAAAAAGTATTTTATTAATGATTAAACATTTGAACAACATTTATATTGGAAGAGTGTGAATTAATAGAAGGAATTGAATTGAAAATTGTGTAGTCTTTGATAAAACCTGTTGTCTGACAATTGGAAGTGAGATCTGGAAGTGGTGGAGGGCGGAGGAAGTGAGGTCCGGAAGCGGTGGTGGGCGGAGGAAGTGAGGTCTGGAAGCGGTGGTGGGCGGAGGAAGTGAGGTCTGGAAGCGGTGGAGGGCGGAGGAAGTGAGGTCTGGAAGCGGTGGAGGGCGGAGGAAGTGAGGTCTGGAAGCGGTGGAGGGCGGAGGAAGTGAGGTCTGGAAGCGGTGGTGGGCGGAGGAAGTGAGGTCTGGAAGCGGTGGAGGGCGGAGGAAGTGAGGTCTGGAAGCGGTGGAGGGTGGATGAAGTGAGGTCTGGAAGCGGTGGTGGGCGGAGGAAGTGAGGTGTGGAAGCGGTGGAGGGCGGAGGAAGTGAGGTCTGGAAGCGGTGGAGGGCGGAGGAAGTGAGGTCTGGAAGCGGTGGTGGGCGGAGGAAGTGAGGTCTGGAAGCGGTGGAGGGCGGAGGAAGTGAGGTCTGGAAGCGGTGGAGGGTGGATGAAGTGAGGTCTGGAAGCGGTGGTGGGCGGAGGAAGTGAGGTGTGGAAGCGGTGGAGGGCGGAGGAAGTGAGGTCTGGAAGCGGTGGAGGGCGGAGGAAGTGAGGTTTGGAAGTTGTGGTGGGCGGAGGAAGTGAGGTCTGGAAGTGGTGGTGGGCGGAGGAAGTGAGGTCTGGAAGGGGTGGTGGGCGGAGGAAGTGAGGTCTGGAAGCGGTGGGGGCGGAGGAAGTGAGGTCTGGAAGTGGTGGCCGGCGGAGGAATTGAGGTCTGGAAGTGGTGGTGGGCGGAGGAAGTGAGGTCTGGAAGCGGTGGAGGGCGGAGGAAGTGAGGTCTGGAAGTGGTGGTGGG
The DNA here is from genome assembly GCA_036971475.1 of Prosapia bicincta. Classification (NCBI taxonomy): domain Eukaryota; kingdom Metazoa; phylum Arthropoda; class Insecta; order Hemiptera; family Cercopidae; genus Prosapia; species Prosapia bicincta. The sequence continues at coordinate 2,932,289 of JBAIZL010000050.1, forward strand.
CGGAGAAAGTGAGGTCTGGAAGTGGTGGTGGGCGGAGGAAGTGAGGTCTGGAAGCGGTAGTGGGCGGAGAAAGTGAGGTCTGGAAGCGGTGGTGGGCGGAGGAAGTGAGGTCTGGAAGCGGTGGTGGGAGGAGGCTTTGTTTGTCTAACACTATATAAAGACGAACTCAACATTTGGGCGAACAGTACAAGTGAAGTTTTTAAGAGTTATTATACGCGTCAACAGAGGAGAATATTATACGGCTAGGAATGGCAGAAAACTGTAGTCAAACATATAGAAATATAAGTAAGAGAAATGAAGATGTGTATACTAGTAATAAAACAAATGCATTTCTATGAATATAATTATCCGTCACACAAGGAGTTTATTAACAACTAAGTGATTGATAACTCATATATTAATTAACAAAAATAACTGAAAACATTATATTATATAATAATATATAAGTTCCTGGATAATAATAGTTTTTAATAGTAAAACAAATAGTATCAAATGAGGGAGAGTAGGAGAAAAATGTTTTTTAAATGAAAACATTACTAACTTCCTCAGGGACTGTAACAGAAAATTTAAGTTACTAATTTTTTCAATGGTTTTACTTTGATGTTTACAAATGTTACGTCATAATAGCGATACTTAAGCTGTAGCATAGTGTACACAATAGTCTAGACAGATTCCTTTTGTTAGACAGTTGAAGCGAGAATATATTTGATAAAACACAATTAATTAACCTATTTAATTGTTTAGTTAAATAATTGAATAAGAAACGTTTTACTAAAAAATACAGGTAACAAATGAAGTAGGTTACCTGAAAAAAAAAGATTTTTTTTTTAAAGACAGGCTGTTTACGTGATCGTTTGTACGGTTTCTGTTTGAAGCTGTCACAAAAGAGCGAGCAGGAGGAAGTAGGAACTGTTAAACGATCTTGTAATACTTTGCTTTACAAGTTGCAGGCAGCGCCGTGAAGATGCAATCTGCGCATCCTGCAAGACGTGTCATGCTAATGGAGTTGGCTCCTGTTTTAACGACTTGACGCAGCTTTCCCTAATTAAATACATTAAACTATGCTTCAAGGGGCCGCTGTCACTGTGTAGATGTCGTTGGATTCTGTACAAGTAGTTAATGTGTGGCCAGCAATCTATAAACACTTAATATAAACAAAAAACATTTTAAAGTAAATTCCAACTTAGGTTAACAAAGACAAATTTTATTTTACCTACTTTTGAACTATAAATACAATTAATATAAATAAAGTAACATAACTTACACGTTAAAACAGCTGTTCTACTACATAACCTGTAACATAAAGTCAGCTGATTGATGAAATCATATGGTTTCACTTATTTTAAGCCAAATGGGACGAAATAACTGTATTGCATACCTTGCCCTTCTGTGAAAACATTTCTCCCAAGTAAAATTAAAATGAATTCATTAAATTAAGTAAATGATTTAATAGTTGAAAAAGTGTATTAACATCGATTCTCATCCACTACAAATTATAAATGTATTCGAATTTGAGTGGATGAATAAAAAGTATTTTATTAACGTAAGAAGAGTGTGAACTGATAGGAGGAAGCGAAAAAGTAAACAAAAATCCATTATAATAATGATTAGTGCTTGTCTTGTGTGATTGTGTTTTTCAACACACGTCTAATGCAGGTTCAGGTGAATTCAGCGTTAATGCACTGCAGGAACAATATTTCCGGAGGCTTTATCCTTAGGAAAACTTTAGTACGCCAATGCAATAAGTGATTGACACAATAGCATGAATACCAACCGACTGGTGCCACTTTCAACGATAGGACGTTAATGCACTGCAGGAACAATATTTCCGGAGACTTTATCCTTAGGAAAACTTTAGTACGCCAATGCAATAATGATTGACACAATAGCATGAATACCAACCGACTGGTGCCACTTTCAACGATAGGACGTTAATGCACTGCAGGAACAATATTTCCGGAGACTTTATCCTTAGGAAAACTTTAGTACGCCAATGCAATAAGTGATTGACACAATAGCATGAATAGCAACCGACTGGTGCTACTTTCAACAATAGGACGTTAATGCACTGCAGGAACAATATTTCCGGAGACTTTATCCTTAGGAAAACTTTAGTACGCCAATGCAATAATGATTGACACAATAGCATGAATACCAACCGACTGGTGCCACTTTCAACGATAGGACGTTAATGCACTGCAGGAACAATATTTCCGGAGACTTTATCCTTAGGAAAACTTTAGTACGCCAATGCAATAAGTGATTGACACAATAGCATGAATACCAACCGACTGGTGCCACTTTCAACGATAGGACGTTAATGCACTGCAGGAACAATATTTCCGGAGACTTTATCCTTAGGAAAACTTTAGTACGCCAATGCAATAAGTGATTGACACAATAGCATGAATACCAACCGACTGGTGCTACTTTCAACAATAGGACGTTAATGCACTGCAGGAACAATATTTCCGGAGACTTTATCCTTAGGAAAACTTTAGTACGCCAATGCAATAAGTGATTGACACAATAGCATGAATAGCAACCGACTGATGGTACAACAATAGGATTAATATTGTGAAAGGAATAAATATAATATTTATTACATATTAGGTATCGTACTAAAGTTATTGGAAGAAACCGCAAAGGATCTTTTGTTTTAGAGCAATAAGTTATATCAAGAAAGAGTAGCTCATTCAGGATATATCCTCTTCCGCATGGAAGTTTGTAATGCGGAATTGTTACTGTCAATTCTAACAAGTAATATAATTTTTTTCTTTTAAAGTTAATTCCTACCTAAATGTAGGAAGATTTTACTTGGGTTTCTTCTTATGTTATAATTATAATTAATATAGATGTGTATATACATATGTCAGAATAACAATTGTAAGTGGTAAAATGGAAAGCAGATTTCCTTGCAATTCTCCATTTTCCTTGTGTAGCGTGTTGGGCGATTATTTTTGTTTGTTACTATTTATATGTTTTGTTTTTTCGCCTCTTGCACTATGTTGTAGTTTCTTTTCGCTTTCCTTTCGTAATGTACATTTGTAAGACAAGGTTAGATATCGTTAATCCAGTTGGTTTATTTTATTCTTTTAATTCATTTTTAATCCTAGAGCATTGTGTATGAAATTGTGTGGTAACCATAGCAACACTTTAAGGTTGTTTCGATGACAGCCAGATGGGGCGAAAGAAAAATTAATATACATCTTTGTGAAGTACAATAAACAGCATTTGGAAAGTTGGCTCGGCGCCAAAGCGATTAACTTTGAATGTGATGATGAAACCTAAACCCCCTATGCTTTTATAATTTAATTATTAAATAGATCTTTGAAAAAACTGTATTACATATTAATTGTCATCTACTATAGGTTAAAAGAATGTATTTTAACTTGATTGGATGAATAAAAACGTGTTTTAATAACGATTGAAAATTTGTACAAGTTATATAAAAGGAGAGTGTGGCTAGTAGAAGGTATTGCATAAAAGGTTAGTTAATCTAGTGAGATTTATTTTTAATTAAAGATTTCCAGTGTAATACATTTCTCTTCGAAGTTTGTTAATAAGCGTTTAAAAGGCCAGCGATACCAATATTTTGTGGTAGTATTTTAAAATAAGGAAAACCTTGCCTTTTAATCTCACGGTTTTATTAGGAATAGTTTTAAATATTGATTTTACAACATCAACTTTTAAATCATAAATAGGTTAACACTGACGAATACAAGTACTGCCATTATTTAGTTCTTAAAATTCATTTCGGTTTTTGATACCAGAAAATAAAAGAACCTAACAGATTTTCAAGTTTACCGGAAGACTTAGCACAAATATTTTTGTGGAGTAAATGGCAGAAGGGATACTGCTAATTCCAGTCAAGTGGCGGCGTTAAGCTTGACAAGTGATTGAATGTGCTCACTGTGCTCCGAAGAGATTGAATTTCTTTTCAATGGGAAATTTCCAATTTAAACGCTGCACTTATATAAACTGGAGTAGATTTATCTATCTACTCAGCTTATCTATTTCCAAATTGCACGAGTTCAGTTATGAAATTAGGCTTTGTAAGTTGAAAATATCTTTCAAATTACACATTAAATCTTTTTATTTCAAAGCCAGGCTTGGCGGAATTATAGACATTTATTTTACTTGTACTCAATGCAAAATACTGGTAGTTAGAATACAATCTTGTGTATATACTTTATTCTACCAGATTACATAACTATAGATTTTAATTTTAAATAAAATTTACGTATTTTTCTTATACTGTACAAAATTTACTCTAACAAATTATAATGTGTAGTCACTTCAAAAAATAACAATAAGTATAATAGTAAAGTGATTAGGTCAAAATGGAACATAATAGCAGTTCAGCTGAAAGTGGAACATAACAATTTTACTCGGTTAGTACAAGGTGGAACATAACAATTTTACTCGGTTAGTACAAGGTGGAACATAACAATTTTACTCGGTTAGTACAAAGTGGAACATATCATTTTAACTCCGTTAGTACAAGGTGTAACATAACAATGTTACTCGATTAGTACAAAGGGGAACATAACATATTTACTCGGTTAGTACAAAGGGGAACATAACAATTTTACTCCGTAAGTACAAAGTGGAACATATCATTTTAACTCGGTTAGTACAAGGTGTAACATAACAATGTTACTCGATTAGTACAAAGGGGAACATAACATATTTATTCGGTTAGTACAAAGGGGAACATAACAATTTTACTCCGTAAGTACAAAGTGGAACATATCATTTTAACTCGGTTAGTACAAGGTGTAACATAACAATGTTACTCGATTAGTACAAAGGGGAACATAACATATTTACTCGGTTAGTACAAAGGGGAACATAACAATTTTACTCCGTAAGTACAAAGTGGAACATATCATTTTAACTCGGTTAGTACAAGGTGTAACATAACAATGTTACTCGATTAGTACAAAGGGGAACATAACAATGTTACTCGATTAGTACAAAGGGGAACATAACATATTTACTCGGTTAGTACAAGGTGAAACATAACAATTTTACTCGGGTAGTACGAAAGGAACATAACAATTTTACTCCGTAAGTACAAAGTGGAACATATCACTTTAACTCGGTTAGTACAAGGTGTAACATAACAATGTTACTCGATTAGTACAAAGGGGAACATAACATATTTACTCGGTTAGTACAAGGTGAAACATAACAATTTTATTCGGGTAGTACGAAAGGAACATAACAATTTTACTCCGTAAGTACAAAGTGGAACATATCACTTTAACTCGGTTAGTACAAGGTGTAACATAACAATGTTACTCGATTAGTACAAAGGGGAACATAACATATTTACTCGGTTAGTACAAGGTGAAACATAACAATTTTACTCGGGTAGTACGAAAGGAACATAACAATTTTACTCCGTAAGTACAAAGTGGAACATATCACTTTAACTCGGTTAGTACAAGGTGTAACATAACAATGTTACTCGATTAGTACAAAGGGGAACATAACATATTTACTCGGTTAGTACAAGGTGTAACATAACAATGTTACTCGATTAGTACAAAGGGGAACATAACATATTTACTCGGTTAGTACAAAGGGGAACATAACATATTTACTCGGTTAGTACAAGGTGAAACATAACAATTTTACTCGGGTAGTACGAAAGGAACATAACGATTTTACTCCGTAAGTACAAAGTGGAACATATCACTTTAACTCGGTTAGTACAAGGTGTAACATAACAATGTTACTCGATTAGTACAAAGGGGAACATAACATATTTACTCGGTTAGTACAAGGTGAAACATAACAATTTTACTCGGGTATTACGAAAGGAACATAACAATTTTACTCCGTAAGTACAAAGTGGAACATATCACTTTAACTCGGTTAGTACAAGGTGTAACATAACAATGTTACTCGATTAGTACAAAGGGGAACATAACATATTTACTCGGTTAGTACAAGGTGTAACATAACAATGTTACTCGATTAGTACAAAGGGGAACATAACATATTTACTCGGTTAGTACAAGGTGTAACATAACAATGTTACTCGATTAGTACAAAGGGGAACATAACATATTTACTCGGTTAGTACAAGGTGAAACATAACAATTTTACTCGGGTAGTACGAAAGGAACATAACAATTTTACTCGGTTAGTACAAGGTGTAACATAACAATGTTACTCGATTAGTACAAAGGGGAACATAACATATTTACTCGGTTAGTACAAGGTGAAACATAACAATTTTACTCGGGTAGTACGAAAGGAACATAACAATTTTACTCGGTTAGTACAATGTGGAACATATCACTTTAACTCGGTTAGTACAAGGTGTAACATAACAATGTTACTCGATTAGTACAAAGGGGAACATAACATATTTACTCGGTTAGTACAAGGTGAAACATAACAATCTTACTCGGGTAGTACGAAAGGAACATAACAATTTTACTCGGTTAGTATAAAGTGGAACTTAGCAACTTTACTCAGTTAGTACGAAAGGACACACAATTTTACTCGGTTAGTATAAAGTGGAGCATAATATTTTTACGCGGATAGTACAAGGTGGAGCAAATATTTACTCGGTTAGTACAAACCAGAACATAATAGTTTTACTCGGTTACTGCAAAGGTGTTTATAACAATGATACAGCTGTGCTAGAAAATAAAACAGAACAATTTTACTCGGTTAGTATAAAGTGGAGCATAATATTTTTACGCGGATAGTACAAGGTGGAGCAAATATTTACTCGGTTAGTACAAACCAGAACATAATAGTTTTACTCGGTTACTGCAAAGGTGTTTATAACAATGATACAGCTGTGCTAGAAAATAAAACAGAACAATTTTACTCGGTTAGTATAAAGTGGAGCATAATATTTTTACGCGGATAGTACAAGGTGGAGCAAATATTTACTCGGTTAGTACAAACCAGAACATAATAGTTTTACTCGGTTACTGCAAAGGTGTTTATAACAATGATACAGCTGTGCTAGAAAATAAAACAGAACAATTTTACTCAGTTAGTATAAAGTGGAGCATAATATTTTTACGCGGATAGTACAAGGTGGAGCAAATATTTACTCGGTTACTGCAAAGGTGTTTATAACAATGATACAGCTGTGCTAGAAAATAAAACAGAACAATTTTACTCGGTTAGTATAAAGTGGAGCATAATATTTTTACGCAGATAGTACAAGGTGGAGCAAATATTTACTCGGTTAGTACAAACCAGAACATAATAGTTTTACTCGGTTACTGCAAAGGTGTTTATAACAATGATACAGCTGTGCTAGAAAATAAAACAGAACAATTTTACTCGGTTAGTATAAAGTGGAGCATAATATTTTTACGCGGATAGTACAAGGTGGAGCAAATATTTACTCGGTTAGTACAAACCAGAACATAATAGTTTTACTCGGTTACTGCAAAGGTGTTTATAACAATGATACAGCTGTGCTAGAAAATAAAACAGAACAATTTTACTCGGTTAGTATAAAGTGGAGCATAATATTTTTACGCAGATAGTACAAGGTGGAGCAAATATTTACTCGGTTAGTACAAACCAGAACATAATAGTTTTACTCGGTTACTGCAAAGGTGTTTATAACAATGATACAGCTGTGCTAGAAAATAAAACAGAACAATTTTACTCAGTTAGTATAAAGTGGAGCATAATATTTTTACGCGGATAGTACAAGGTGGAGCAAATATTTACTCGGTTAGTACAAACCAGAACATAATAGTTTTACTCGGTTACTGCAAAGGTGTTTATAACAATGATACAGCTGTGCTAGAAAATAAAACAGAACAATTTTACTCGGTTAGTATAAAGTGGAGCATAATATTTTTACGCGGATAGTACAAGGTGGAGCAAATATTTACTCGGTTACTGCAAAGGTGTTTATAACAATGATACAGCTGTGCTAGAAAATAAAACAGAACAATTTTACTCGGTTAGTATAAAGTGGAGCATAATATTTTTACGCGGATAGTACAAGGTGGAGCAAATATTTACTCGGTTACTGCAAAGGTGTTTATAACAATGATACAGCTGTGCTAGAAAATAAAACAGAACAATTTTACTCGGTTAGTATAAAGTGGAGCATAATATTTTTACGCGGATAGTACAAGGTGGAGCAAATATTTACTCGGTTAGTACAAACCAGAACATAATAGTTTTACTCGGTTACTGCAAAGGTGTTTATAACAATGATACAGCTGTGCTAGAAAATAAAACAGAACAATTTTACTCGGTTAGTATAAAGTGGAGCATAATATTTTTACGCGGATAGTACAAGGTGGAGCAAATATTTACTCGGTTACTGCAAAGGTGTTTATAACAATGATACAGCTGTGCTAGAAAATAAAACAGAACAATTTTACTCGGTTAGTATAAAGTGGAGCATAATATTTTTACGCAGATAGTACAAGGTGGAGCAAATATTTACTCGGTTAGTACAAACCAGAACATAATAGTTTTACTCGGTTACTGCAAAGGTGTTTATAACAATGATACAGCTGTGCTAGAAAATAAAACAGAACAATTTTACTCGGTTAGTATAAAGTGGAGCATAATATTTTTACGCGGATAGTACAAGGTGGAGCAAATATTTACTCGGTTAGTAGAAACCAGAACATAATAGTTTTACTCGGTTACTGCAAAGGTGTTTATAACAATGATACAGCTGTGCTAGAAAATAAAACAGAACAATTTTACTCGGTTAGTATAAAGTGGAGCATAATATTTTTACGCGGATAGTACAAGGTGGAGCAAATATTTACTCGGTTAGTACAAACCAGAACATAATAGTTTTACTCGGTTACTGCAAAGGTGTTTATAACAATGATACAGCTGTGCTAGAAAATAAAACAGAACAATTTTACTCGGTTAGTATAAAGTGGAGCATAATATTTTTACGCGGATAGTACAAGGTGGAGCAAATATTTACTCGGTTAGTACAAACCAGAACATAATAGTTTTACTCGGTTACTGCAAAGGTGTTTATAACAATGATACAGCTGTGCTAGAAAATAAAACAGAACAATTTTACTCGGTTAGTATAATGTGGAGCTTAATATTTTTACGCGGATAGTACAAGGTGGAGCAAATATTTACTCGGTTAGTACAAACCAGAACATAATAGTTTTACTCGGTTACTGCAAAGGTGTTTATAACAATGATACAGCTGTGCTAGAAAATAAAACAGAACAATTTTACTCGGTTAGTATAAAGTGGAGCATAATATTTTTACGCGGATAGTACAAGGTGGAGCAAATATTTACTCGGTTAGTACAAACCAGAACATAATAGTTTTACTCGGTTACTGCAAAGGTGTTTATAACAATGATACAGCTGTGCTAGAAAATAAAACAGAACAATTTTACTCGGTTAGTATAAAGTGGAGCATAATATTTTTACGCGGATAGTACAAGGTGGAGCAAATATTTACTCGGTTAGTACAAACCAGAACATAATAGTTTTACTCGGTTACTGCAAAGGTGTTTATAACAATGATACAGCTGTGCTAGAAAATAAAACAGAACAATTTTACTCGGTTAGTATAAAGTGGAGCATAATATTTTTACGCGGATAGTACAAGGTGGAGCAAATATTTACTCGGTTAATACAAACCAGAACATAATAGTTTTACTCGGTTACTGCAAAGGTGTTTATAACAATGATACAGCTGTGCTAGAAAATAAAACAGAACAATTTTACTCGGTTAGTATAAATTGGAGCATAATATTTTTACGCGGATAGTACAAGGTGGAGCAAATATTTACTCGGTTAGTACAAACCAGAACATAATAGTTTTACTCGGTTACTGCAAAGGTGTTTATAACAATGATACAGCTGTGCTAGAAAATAAAACAGAACAATTTTACTCGGTTAGTATAATGTGGAGCTTAATATTTTTACGCGGATAGTACAAGGTGGAGCAAATATTTACTCGGTTAGTACAAACCAGAACATAATAGTTTTACTCGGTTACTGCAAAGGTGTTTATAACAATGATACAGCTGTGCTAGAAAATAAAACAGAACAATTTTACTCGGTTAGTATAAATTGGAGCATAATATTTTTACGCGGATAGTACAAGGTGGAGCAAATATTTACTCGGTTACTGCAAAGGTGTTTATAACAACGATACAGCTGTGCTAGAAAATAAAACAGAACAATTTTACTCGGTTAGTATAAATTGGAGCATACTATTTTTACGCGGATAGTACAAGGTGGAGCAAATATTTACTCGGTTAGTACAAACCAGAACATAATAGTTTTACTCGGTTACTGCAAAGGTGTTTATAACAACGATACAGCTGTGCTAGAAAATAAAACAGAACAATTTTACTCGGTTAGTATAAATTGGAGCATAATATTTTTACGCGGATAGTACAAGGTGGAGCAAATATTTACTCGGTTACTGCAAAGGTGTTTATAACAATGATACAGCTGTGCTAGAAAATAAAACAGAACAATTTTACTCGGTTAGTATAAATTGGAGCATAATATTTTTACGCGGATAGTACAAGGTGGAGCAAATATTTACTCGGTTAGTATAAACCAGAACATAATAGTTTTACTCGGTTACTGCAAAGGTGTTTATAACAATGATACAGCTGTGCTAGAAAATAAAACAGAACAATTTTACTCGGTTAGTATAATGTGGAGCTTAATATTTTTACGCGGATAGTACAAGGTGGAGCAAATATTTACTCGGTTAGTACAAACCAGAACATAATAGTTTTACTCGGTTACTGCAAAGGTGTTTATAACAATGATACAGCTGTGCTAGAAAATAAAACAGAACAATTTTACTCGGTTAGTATAAAGTGGAGCATAATATTTTTACGCGGATAGTACAAGGTGGAGCAAATATTTACTCGGTTAGTACAAACCAGAACATAATAGTTTTACTCGGTTACTGCAAAGGTGTTTATAACAATGATACAGCTGTGCTAGAAAATAAAACAGAACAATTTTACTCGGTTAGTATAAAGTGGAGCATAATATTTTTACGCGGATAGTACAAGGTGGAGCAAATATTTACTCGGTTAGTACAAACCAGAACATAATAGTTTTACTCGGTTACTGCAAAGGTGTTTATAACAATGATACAGCTGTGCTAGAAAATAAAACAGAACAATTTTACTCGGTTAGTATAAAGTGGAGCATAATATTTTTACGCGGATAGTACAAGGTGGAGCAAATATTTACTCGGTTAATACAAACCAGAACATAATAGTTTTACTCGGTTACTGCAAAGGTGTTTATAACAATGATACAGCTGTGCTAGAAAATAAAACAGAACAATTTTACTCGGTTAGTATAAATTGGAGCATAATATTTTTACGCGGATAGTACAAGGTGGAGCAAATATTTACTCGGTTAGTACAAACCAGAACATAATAGTTTTACTCGGTTACTGCAAAGGTGTTTATAACAATGATACAGCTGTGCTAGAAAATAAAACAGAACAATTTTACTCGGTTAGTATAATGTGGAGCTTAATATTTTTACGCGGATAGTACAAGGTGGAGCAAATATTTACTCGGTTAGTACAAACCAGAACATAATAGTTTTACTCGGTTACTGCAAAGGTGTTTATAACAATGATACAGCTGTGCTAGAAAATAAAACAGAACAATTTTACTCGGTTAGTATAAATTGGAGCATAATATTTTTACGCGGATAGTACAAGGTGGAGCAAATATTTACTCGGTTACTGCAAAGGTGTTTATAACAACGATACAGCTGTGCTAGAAAATAAAACAGAACAATTTTACTCGGTTAGTATAAATTGGAGCATAATATTTTTACGCGGATAGTACAAGGTGGAGCAAATATTTACTCGGTTAGTACAAACCAGAACATAATAGTTTTACTCGGTTACTGCAAAGGTGTTTATAACAACGATACAGCTGTGCTAGAAAATAAAACAGAACAATTTTACTCGGTTAGTATAAATTGGAGCATAATATTTTTACGCGGATAGTACAAGGTGGAGCAAATATTTACTCGGTTACTGCAAAGGTGTTTATAACAATGATACAGCTGTGCTAGAAAATAAAACAGAACAATTTTACTCGGTTAGTATAAATTGGAGCATAATATTTTTACGCGGATAGTACAAGGTGGAGCAAATATTTACTCGGTTAGTATAAACCAGAACATAATAGTTTTACTCGGTTACTGCAAAGGTGTTTATAACAACGATACAGCTGTGCTAGAAAATAAAACAGAACAATTTTACTCGGTTAGTATAAATTGGAGCATAATATTTTTACGCGGATAGTACAAGGTGGAGCAAATATTTACTCGGTTACTGCAAAGGTGTTTATAACAATGATACAGCTGTGCTAGAAAATAAAACAGAACAATTTTACTCGGTTAGTATAAATTGGAGCATAATATTTTTACGCGGATAGTACAAGGTGGAGCAAATATTTACTCGGTTACTGCAAAGGTGTTTATAACAACGATTCAGCTGTGCTAGAAAATAAAACAGAACAATTTTACTCGGTTAGTATAAAGTGGAGCATAATATTTTTACGCGGATAGTACAAGGTGGAGCAAATATTTACTCGGTTACTGCAAAGGTGTTTATAACAATGATACAGCTGTGCTAGAAAATAAAACAGAACAATTTTACTCGGTTAGTATAAATTGGAGCATAATATTTTTACGCGGATAGTACAAGGTGGAGCAAATATTTACTCGGTTACTGCAAAGGTGTTTATAACAACGATACAGCTGTGCTAGAAAATAAAACAGAACAATTTTACTCGGTTAGTATAAAGTGGAGCATAATATTTTTACGCGGATAGTACAAGGTGGAGCAAATATTTACTCGGTTACTGCAAAGGTGTTTATAACAATGATACAGCTTTGCTAGAAAATAAAACAGAACAATTTTACTCGGTTAGTATAAATTGGAGCATAATATTTTTACGCGGATAGTACAAGTTGGAGCAAATATTTACTCGGTTACTGCAAAGGTGTTTATAACAACGATACAGCTGTGCTAGAAAATAAAACAGAACAATTTTACTCGGTTAGTATAAAGTGGAGCATAATATTTTTACGCGGATAGTACAAGGTGGAGCAAATATTTACTCGGTTACTGCAAAGGTGTTTATAACAATGATACAGCTGTGCTAGAAAATAAAACAGAACAATTTTACTCGGTTAGTATAAAGTGGAGCATAATATTTTTACGCGGATAGTACAAGGTGGAGCAAATATTTACTCGGTTACTGCAAAGGTGTTTATAACAACGATACAGCTGTGCTAGAAAATAAAACAGAACAATTTTACTCGGTTAGTATAAAGTGGAGCATAATATTTTTACGCGGATAGTACAAGGTGGAGCAAATATTTACTCGGTTACTGCAAAGGTGTTTATAACAATGATACAGCTGTGCTAGAAAATAAAACAGAACAATTTTACTCGGTTAGTATAAATTGGAGCATAATATTTTTACGCGGATAGTACAAGGTGGAGCAAATATTTACTCGGTTACTGCAAAGGTGTTTATAACAACGATACAGCTGTGCTAGAAAATAAAACAGAACAATTTTACTCGGTTAGTATAAAGTGGAGCATAATATTTTTACGCGGATAGTACAAGGTGGAGCAAATATTTACTCGGTTACTGCTAAGGTGTTTATAACAATGATACAGCTGTGCTAGAAAATAAAACAGAACAATTTTACTCGGTTAGTATAAATTGGAGCATAATATTTTTACGCGGATAGTACAAGGTGGAGCAAATATTTACTCGGTTACTGCAAAGGTGTTTATAACAACGATACAGCTGTGCTAGAAAATAAAACAGAACAATTTTACTCGGTTAGTATAAAGTGGAGCATAATATTTTTACGCGGATAGTACAAGGTGGAGCAAATATTTACTCGGTTACTGCAAAGGTGTTTATAACAATGATACAGCTGTGCTAGAAAATAAAACAGAACAATTTTACTCGGTTAGTATAAATTGGAGCATAATATTTTTACGCGGATAGTACAAGGTGGAGCAAATATTTACTCGGTTACTGCAAAGGTGTTTATAACAATGATACAGCTGTGCTAGAAAATAAAACAGAACAATTTTACTCGGTTAGTATAAATTGGAGCATAATATTTTTACGCGGATAGTACAAGGTGGAGCAAATATTTACTCGGTTACTGCAAAGGTGTTTATAACAATGATACAGCTGTGCTAGAAAATAAAACAGAACAATTTTACTCGGTTAGTATAAATTGGAGCATAATATTTTTACGCGGATAGTACAAGGTGGAGCAAATATTTACTCGGTTACTGCAAAGGTGTTTATAACAACGATACAGCTGTGCTAGAAAATAAAACAGAACAATTTTACTCGGTTAGTATAAAGTGGAGCATAATATTTTTACGCGGATAGTACAAGGTGGAGCAAATATTTACTCGGTTAGTACAAACCAGAACATAATAGTTTTACTCGGTTACTGCAAAGGTGTTTATAACAATGATACAGCTGTGCTAGAAAATAAAACAGAACAATTTTACTCAGTTAGTATAAAGTGGAGCATAATATTTTTACGCGGATAGTACAAGGTGGAGCAAATATTTACTCGGTTAGTACAAACCAGAACATAATAGTTTTACTCGGTTACTGCAAAGGTGTTTATAACAATGATACAGCTGTGCTAGAAAATAAAACAGAACAATTTTACTCAGTTAGTATAAAGTGGAGCATAATATTTTTACGCGGATAGTACAAGGTGGAGCAAATATTTACTCGGTTAGTACAAACCAGAACATAATAGTTTTACTCGGTTACTGCAAAGGTGTTTATAACAATGATACAGCTGTGCTAGAAAATAAAACAGAACAATTTTACTCGGTTAGTATAAAGTGGAGCATAATATTTTTACGCGGATAGTACAAGGTGGAGCAAATATTTACTCGGTTAGTACAAACCAGAACATAATAGTTTTACTCGGTTACTGCAAAGGTGTTTATAACAATGATACAGCTGTGCTAGAAAATAAAACAGAACAATTTTACTCGGTTAGTATAATGTGGAGCTTAATATTTTTACGCGGATAGTACAAGGTGGAGCAAATATTTACTCGGTTAGTACAAACCAGAACATAATAGTTTTACTCGGTTACTGCAAAGGTGTTTATAACAATGATACAGCTGTGCTAGAAAATAAACAGAACAATTTTACTCGGTTAGTATAAATTGGAGCATAATTTTTTTACGCGGATAGTACAAGGTGGAGCAAATATTTACTCGGTTACTGCAAAGGTGTTTATAACAACGATACAGCTGTGCTAGAAAATAAAACAGAACAATTTTACTCGGTTAGTATAAAGTGGAGCATAATATTTTTACGCGGATAGTACAAGGTGGAGCAAATATTTACTCGGTTAGTACAAACCAGAACATAATAGTTTTACTCGGTTACTGCAAAGGTGTTTATAACAATGATACAGCTGTGCTAGAAAATAAAACAGAACAATTTTACTCGGTTAGTATAAAGTGGAGCATAATATTTTTACGCGGATAGTACAAGGTGGAGCAAATATTTACTCGGTTAGTACAAACCAGAACATAATAGTTTTACTCGGTTACTGCAAAGGTGTTTATAACAATGATACAGCTGTGCTAGAAAATAAAACAGAACAATTTTACTCAGTTAGTATAAAGTGGAGCATAATATTTTTACGCGGATAGTACAAGGTGGAGCAAATATTTACTCGGTTAGTACAAACCAGAACATAATAGTTTTACTCGGTTACTGCAAAGGTGTTTATAACAATGATACAGCTGTGCTAGAAAATAAAACAGAACAATTTTACTCGGTTAGTATAAATTGGAGCATAATATTTTTACGCGGATAGTACAAGGTGGAGCAAATATTTACTCGGTTAGTACAAACCAGAACATAATAGTTTTACTCGGTTACTGCAAAGGTGTTTATAACAATGATACAGCTGTGCTAGAAAATAAAACAGAACAATTTTACTCGGTTAGTATAAATTGGAGCATAATATTTTTACGCGGATAGTACAAGGTGGAGCAAATATTTACTCGGTTAGTACAAACCAGAACATAATAGTTTTACTCGGTTACTGCAAAGGTGTTTATAACAATGATACAGCTGTGCTAGAAAATAAAACAGAACAATTTTACTCGGGTAGTATAAATTGGAGCATAATATTTTTACGCGGATAGTACAAGGTGGAGCAAATATTTACTCGGTTAGTACAAACCAGAACATAATAGTTTTACTCGGTTACTGCAAAGGTGTTTATAACAATGATACAGCTGTGCTAGAAAATAAAACAGAACAATTTTACTCGGTTAGTATAAATTGGAGCATAATATTTTTACGCGGATAGTACAAGGTGGAGCAAATATTTACTCGGTTAGTACAAACCAGAACATAATAGTTTTACTCGGTTACTACAAAGGTGTTTATAACAATGATACAGCTGTGCTAGAAAATAAAACAGAACAATTTTACTCGGTTAGTATAAAGTGGAGCATAATATTTTTACGCGGATAGTACAAGGTGGAGCAAATATTTACTCGGTTACTGCAAAGGTGTTTATAACAATGATACAGCTGTGCTAGAAAATAAAACAGAACAATTTTACTCGGTTAGTATAAAGTGGAGCATAATATTTTTACGCGGATAGTACAAGGTGGAGCAAATATTTACTCGGTTAGTACAAACCAGAACATAATAGTTTTACTCGGTTACTGCAAAGGTGTTTATAACAATGATACAGCTGTGCTAGAAAATAAAACAGAACAATTTTACTCAGTTAGTATAAAGTGGAGCATAATATTTTTACGCGGATAGTACAAGGTGGAGCAAATATTTACTCGGTTAGTACAAACCAGAACATAATAGTTTTACTCGGTTACTGCAAAGGTGTTTATAACAATGATACAGCTGTGCTAGAAAATAAAACAGAACAATTTTACTCAGTTAGTATAAAGTGGAGCATAATATTTTTACGCGGATAGTACAAGGTGGAGCAAATATTTACTCGGTTAGTACAAACCAGAACATAATAGTTTTACTCGGTTACTGCAAAGGTGTTTATAACAATGATACAGCTGTGCTAGAAAATAAAACAGAACAATTTTACTCGGTTAGTATAAAGTGGAGCATAATATTTTTACGCGGATAGTACAAGGTGGAGCAAATATTTACTCGGTTAGTACAAACCAGAACATAATAGTTTTACTCGGTTACTGCAAAGGTGTTTATAACAATGATACAGCTGTGCTAGAAAATAAAACAGAACAATTTTACTCGGTTAGTATAATGTGGAGCTTAATATTTTTACGCGGATAGTACAAGGTGGAGCAAATATTTACTCGGTTAGTACAAACCAGAACATAATAGTTTTACTCGGTTACTGCAAAGGTGTTTATAACAATGATACAGCTGTGCTAGAAAATAAACAGAACAATTTTACTCGGTTAGTATAAATTGGAGCATAATATTTTTACGCGGATAGTACAAGGTGGAGCAAATATTTACTCGGTTACTGCAAAGGTGTTTATAACAACGATACAGCTGTGCTAGAAAATAAAACAGAACAATTTTACTCGGTTAGTATAAAGTGGAGCATAATATTTTTACGCGGATAGTACAAGGTGGAGCAAATATTTACTCGGTTAGTACAAACCAGAACATAATAGTTTTACTCGGTTACTGCAAAGGTGTTTATAACAATGATACAGCTGTGCTAGAAAATAAAACAGAACAATTTTACTCAGTTAGTATAAAGTGGAGCATAATATTTTTACGCGGATAGTACAAGGTGGAGCAAATATTTACTCGGTTAGTACAAACCAGAACATAATAGTTTTACTCGGTTACTGCAAAGGTGTTTATAACAATGATACAGCTGTGCTAGAAAATAAAACAGAACAATTTTACTCAGTTAGTATAAAGTGGAGCATAATATTTTTACGCGGATAGTACAAGGTGGAGCAAATATTTACTCGGTTAGTACAAACCAGAACATAATAGTTTTACTCGGTTACTGCAAAGGTGTTTATAACAATGATACAGCTGTGCTAGAAAATAAAACAGAACAATTTTACTCGGTTAGTATAAATTGGAGCATAATATTTTTACGCGGATAGTACAAGGTGGAGCAAATATTTACTCGGTTAGTACAAACCAGAACATAATAGTTTTACTCGGTTACTGCAAAGGTGTTTATAACAATGATACAGCTGTGCTAGAAAATAAAACAGAACAATTTTACTCGGGTAGTATAAATTGGAGCATAATATTTTTACGCGGATAGTACAAGGTGGAGCAAATATTTACTCGGTTAGTACAAACCAGAACATAATAGTTTTACTCGGTTACTGCAAAGGTGTTTATAACAATGATACAGCTGTGCTAGAAAATAAAACAGAACAATTTTACTCGGTTAGTATAAATTGGAGCATAATATTTTTACGCGGATAGTACAAGGTGGAGCAAATATTTACTCGGTTAGTACAAACCAGAACATAATAGTTTTACTCGGTTACTACAAAGGTGTTTATAACAATGATACAGCTGTGCTAGAAAATAAAACAGAACAATTTTACTCGGTTAGTATAAATTGGAGCATAATATTTTTACGCGGATAGTACAAGGTGGAGCAAATATTTACTCGGTTAGTACAAACCAGAACATAATAGTTTTACTCGGTTACTGCAAAGGTGTTTATAACAATGATACAGCTGTGCTAGAAAATAAAACAGAACAATTTTACTCGGTTAGTATAAATTGGAGCATAATATTTTTACGCGGATAGTACAAGGTGGAGCAAATATTTACTCGGTTAGTACAAACCAGAACATAATAGTTTTACTCGGTTACTGCAAAGGTGTTTATAACAATGATACAGCTGTGCTAGAAAATAAAACAGAACAATTTTACTCGGTTAGTATAAATTGGAGCATAATATTTTTACGCGGATAGTACAAGGTGGAGCAAATATTTACTCGGTTAGTACAAACCAGAACATAATAGTTTTACTCGGTTACTGCAAAGGTGTTTATAACAATGATACAGCTGTGCTAGAAAATAAAACAGAACAATTTTACTCGGTTAGTATAAATTGGAGCATAATATTTTTACGCGGATAGTACAAGGTGGAGCAAATATTTACTCGGTTAGTACAAACCAGAACATAATAGTTTTACTCGGTTACTGCAAAGGTGTTTATAACAATGATACAGCTGTGCTAGAAAATAAAACAGAACAATTTTACTCGGTTAGTATAAAGTGGAGCATAATATTTTTACGCGGATAGTACAAGGTGGAGCAAATATTTACTCGGTTAGTACAAACCAGAACATAATAGTTTTACTCGGTTACTGCAAAGGTGTTTATAACAATGATACAGCTGTGCTAGAAAATAAAACAGAACAATTTTACTCGGTTAGTATAAAGTGGAGCATAATATTTTTACGCGGATAGTACAAGGTGGAGCAAATATTTACTCGGTTAGTACAAACCAGAACATAATAGTTTTACTCGGTTACTGCAAAGGTGTTTATAACAATGATACAGCTGTGCTAGAAAATAAAACAGAACAATTTTACTCGGTTAGTATAAAGTGGAGCATAATATTTTTACGCGGATAGTACAAGGTGGAGCAAATATTTACTCGGTTAATACAAACCAGAACATAATAGTTTTACTCGGTTACTGCAAAGGTGTTTATAACAATGATACAGCTGTGCTAGAAAATAAAACAGAACAATTTTACTCGGTTAGTATAAAGTGGAGCATAATATTTTTACGCGGATAGTACAAGGTGGAGCAAATATTTACTCGGTTAGTACAAACCAGAACATAATAGTTTTACTCGGTTACTGCAAAGGTGTTTATAACAATGATACAGCTGTGCTAGAAAATAAAACAGAACAATTTTACTCGGTTAGTATAATGTGGAGCTTAATATTTTTACGCGGATAGTACAAGGTGGAGCAAATATTTACTCGGTTAGTACAAACCAGAACATAATAGTTTTACTCGGTTACTGCAAAGGTGTTTATAACAATGATACAGCTGTGCTAGAAAATAAAACAGAACAATTTTACTCAGTTAGTATAAAGTGGAGCATAATATTTTTACGCGGATAGTACAAGGTGGAGCAAATATTTACTCGGTTAGTACAAACCAGAACATAATAGTTTTACTCGGTTACTGCAAAGGTGTTTATAACAATGATACAGCTGTGCTAGAAAATAAAACAGAACAATTTTACTCGGTTAGTATAAATTGGAGCATAATATTTTTACGCGGATAGTACAAGGTGGAGCAAATATTTACTCGGTTAGTACAAACCAGAACATAATAGTTTTACTCGGTTACTACAAAGGTGTTTATAACAATGATACAGCTGTGCTAGAAAATAAAACAGAACAATTTTACTCGGTTAGTATAAATTGGAGCATAATATTTTTACGCGGATAGTACAAGGTGGAGCAAATATTTACTCGGTTAGTACAAACCAGAACATAATAGTTTTACTCGGTTACTGCAAAGGTGTTTATAACAATGATACAGCTGTGCTAGAAAATAAAACAGAACAATTTTACTCGGTTAGTATAAATTGGAGCATAATATTTTTACGCGGATAGTACAAGGTGGAGCAAATATTTACTCGGTTAGTACAAACCAGAACATAATAGTTTTACTCGGTTACTGCAAAGGTGTTTATAACAATGATACAGCTGTGCTAGAAAATAAAACAGAACAATTTTACTCGGTTAGTATAAATTGGAGCATAATATTTTTACGCGGATAGTACAAGGTGGAGCAAATATTTACTCGGTTAGTACAAACCAGAACATAATAGTTTTACTCGGTTACTGCAAAGGTGTTTATAACAATGATACAGCTGTGCTAGAAAATAAAACAGAACAATTTTACTCGGTTAGTATAAAGTGGAGCATAATATTTTTACGCGGATAGTACAAGGTGGAGCAAATATTTACTCGGTTAGTACAAACCAGAACATAATAGTTTTACTCG
This sequence comes from Prosapia bicincta, assembly GCA_036971475.1. NCBI lineage: Eukaryota > Metazoa > Arthropoda > Insecta > Hemiptera > Cercopidae > Prosapia > Prosapia bicincta. The sequence goes on from JBAIZL010000050.1 coordinate 2,953,357, forward strand.
GTTACTGCAAAGGTGTTTATAACAATGATACAGCTGTGCTAGAAAATAAAACAGAACAATTTTACTCGGTTAGTATAAAGTGGAGCATAATATTTTTACGCGGATAGTACAAGGTGGAGCAAATATTTACTCGGTTAGTACAAACCAGAACATAATAGTTTTACTCGGTTACTGCAAAGGTGTTTATAACAATGATACAGCTGTGCTAGAAAATAAAACAGAACAATTTTACTCGGTTAGTATAAAGTGGAGCATAATATTTTTACGCGGATAGTACAAGGTGGAGCAAATATTTACTCGGTTAATACAAACCAGAACATAATAGTTTTACTCGGTTACTGCAAAGGTGTTTATAACAATGATACAGCTGTGCTAGAAAATAAAACAGAACAATTTTACTCGGTTAGTATAAAGTGGAGCATAATATTTTTACGCGGATAGTACAAGGTGGAGCAAATATTTACTCGGTTAGTACAAACCAGAACATAATAGTTTTACTCGGTTACTGCAAAGGTGTTTATAACAATGATACAGCTGTGCTAGAAAATAAAACAGAACAATTTTACTCGGTTAGTATAATGTGGAGCTTAATATTTTTACGCGGATAGTACAAGGTGGAGCAAATATTTACTCGGTTAGTACAAACCAGAACATAATAGTTTTACTCGGTTACTGCAAAGGTGTTTATAACAATGATACAGCTGTGCTAGAAAATAAAACAGAACAATTTTACTCAGTTAGTATAAAGTGGAGCATAATATTTTTACGCGGATAGTACAAGGTGGAGCAAATATTTACTCGGTTAGTACAAACCAGAACATAATAGTTTTACTCGGTTACTGCAAAGGTGTTTATAACAATGATACAGCTGTGCTAGAAAATAAAACAGAACAATTTTACTCGGTTAGTATAAATTGGAGCATAATATTTTTACGCGGATAGTACAAGGTGGAGCAAATATTTACTCGGTTAGTACAAACCAGAACATAATAGTTTTACTCGGTTACTACAAAGGTGTTTATAACAATGATACAGCTGTGCTAGAAAATAAAACAGAACAATTTTACTCGGTTAGTATAAATTGGAGCATAATATTTTTACGCGGATAGTACAAGGTGGAGCAAATATTTACTCGGTTAGTACAAACCAGAACATAATAGTTTTACTCGGTTACTGCAAAGGTGTTTATAACAATGATACAGCTGTGCTAGAAAATAAAACAGAACAATTTTACTCGGTTAGTATAAATTGGAGCATAATATTTTTACGCGGATAGTACAAGGTGGAGCAAATATTTACTCGGTTAGTACAAACCAGAACATAATAGTTTTACTCGGTTACTGCAAAGGTGTTTATAACAATGATACAGCTGTGCTAGAAAATAAAACAGAACAATTTTACTCGGTTAGTATAAATTGGAGCATAATATTTTTACGCGGATAGTACAAGGTGGAGCAAATATTTACTCGGTTAGTACAAACCAGAACATAATAGTTTTACTCGGTTACTGCAAAGGTGTTTATAACAATGATACAGCTGTGCTAGAAAATAAAACAGAACAATTTTACTCGGTTAGTATAAATTGGAGCATAATATTTTTACGCGGATAGTACAAGGTGGAGCAAATATTTACTCGGTTAGTACAAACCAGAACATAATAGTTTTACTCGGTTACTGCAAAGGTGTTTATAACAATGATACAGCTGTGCTAGAAAATAAAACAGAACAATTTTACTCGGTTAGTATAAAGTGGAGCATAATATTTTTACGCGGATAGTACAAGGTGGAGCAAATATTTACTCGGTTAGTACAAACCAGAACATAATAGTTTTACTCGGTTACTGCAAAGGTGTTTATAACAATGATACAGCTGTGCTAGAAAATAAAACAGAACAATTTTACTCGGTTAGTATAAAGTGGAGCATAATATTTTTACGCGGATAGTACAAGGTGGAGCAAATATTTACTCGGTTAGTACAAACCAGAACATAATAGTTTTACTCGGTTACTGCAAAGGTGTTTATAACAATGATACAGCTGTGCTAGAAAATAAAACAGAACAATTTTACTCGGTTAGTATAAAGTGGAGCATAATATTTTTACGCGGATAGTACAAGGTGGAGCAAATATTTACTCGGTTAATACAAACCAGAACATAATAGTTTTACTCGGTTACTGCAAAGGTGTTTATAACAATGATACAGCTGTGCTAGAAAATAAAACAGAACAATTTTACTCGGTTAGTATAAAGTGGAGCATAATATTTTTACGCGGATAGTACAAGGTGGAGCAAATATTTACTCGGTTAGTACAAACCAGAACATAATAGTTTTACTCGGTTACTGCAAAGGTGTTTATAACAATGATACAGCTGTGCTAGAAAATAAAACAGAACAATTTTACTCGGTTAGTATAATGTGGAGCTTAATATTTTTACGCGGATAGTACAAGGTGGAGCAAATATTTACTCGGTTAGTACAAACCAGAACATAATAGTTTTACTCGGTTACTGCAAAGGTGTTTATAACAATGATACAGCTGTGCTAGAAAATAAAACAGAACAATTTTACTCAGTTAGTATAAAGTGGAGCATAATATTTTTACGCGGATAGTACAAGGTGGAGCAAATATTTACTCGGTTAGTACAAACCAGAACATAATAGTTTTACTCGGTTACTGCAAAGGTGTTTATAACAATGATACAGCTGTGCTAGAAAATAAAACAGAACAATTTTACTCGGTTAGTATAAATTGGAGCATAATATTTTTACGCGGATAGTACAAGGTGGAGCAAATATTTACTCGGTTACGGCAAAGGTGTTTATAACAACGATACAGCTGTGCTAGAAAATAAAACAGAACAATTTTACTCGGTTAGTATAAAGTGGAGCATAATATTTTTACGCGGATAGTACAAGGTGGAGCAAATATTTACTCGGTTACTGCAAAGGTGTTTATAACAATGATACAGCTGTGCTAGAAAATAAAACAGAACAATTTTACTCGGTTAGTATAAATTGGAGCATAATATTTTTACGCGGATAGTACAAGGTGGAGCAAATATTTACTCGGTTACTGCAAAGGTGTTTATAACAACGATACAGCTGTGCTAGAAAATAAAACAGAACAATCTTACTCGGTTAGTATAAAGTGGAGCATAATATTTTTACGCGGATAGTACAAGGTGGAGCAAATATTTACTCGGTTACTGCAAAGGTGTTTATAACAATGATACAGCTGTGCTAGAAAATAAAACAGAACAATTTTACTCGGTTAGTATAAAGTGGAGCATAATATTTTTACGCGGATAGTACAAGGTGGAGCAAATATTTACTCGGTTAGTACAAACCAGAACATAATAGTTTTACTCGGTTACTGCAAAGGTGTTTATAACAATGATACAGCTGTGCTAGAAAATAAAACAGAACAATTTTACTCGGTTAGTATAAAGTGGAGCATAATATTTTTACGCGGATAGTACAAGGTGGAGCAAATATTTACTCGGTTACTGCAAAGGTGTTTATAACAATGATACAGCTGTGCTAGAAAATAAAACAGAACAATTTTACTCGGTTAGTATAAATTGGAGCATAATATTTTTACGCGGATAGTACAAGGTGGAGCAAATATTTACTCGGTTACTGCAAAGGTGTTTATAACAATGATACAGCTGTGCTAGAAAATAAAACAGAACAATTTTACTCGGTTAGTATAAAGTGGAGCATAATATTTTTACGCGGATAGTACAAGGTGGAGCAAATATTTACTCGGTTACTGCAAAGGTGTTTATAACAATGATACAGCTGTGCTAGAAAATAAAACAGAACAATTTTACTCGGTTAGTATAAAGTGGAGCATAATATTTTTACGCGGATAGTACAAGGTGGAGCAAATATTTACTCGGTTACTGCAAAGGTGTTTATAACAACGATACAGCTGTGCTAGAAAATAAAACAGAACAATTTTACTCGGTTAGTATAAAGTGGAGCATAATATTTTTACGCGGATAGTACAAGGTGGAGCAAATATTTACTCGGTTACTGCAAAGGTGTTTATAACAACGATACAGCTGTGCTAGAAAATAAAACAGAACAATTTTACTCGGTTAGTATAAATTGGAGCATAATATTTTTACGCGGATAGTACAAAGTGGAGCAAATATTTACTCGGTTACTGCAAAGGTGTTTATAACAATGATACAGCTGTGCTAGAAAATAAAACAGAACAATTTTACTCGGTTAGTATAAAGTGGAGCATAATATTTTTACGCGGATAGTACAAGGTGGAGCAAATATTTACTCGGTTACTGCAAAGGTGTTTATAACAATGATACAGCTGTGCTAGAAAATAAAACAGAACAATTTTACTCGGTTAGTATAAAGTGGAGCATAATATTTTTACGCGGATAGTACAAGGTGGAGCAAATATTTACTCGGTTACTGCAAAGGTGTTTATAACAACGATACAGCTGTGCTAGAAAATAAAACAGAACAATTTTACTCGGTTAGTATAAATTGGAGCATAATATTTTTACGCGGATAGTACAAAGTGGAGCAAATATTTACTCGGTTACTGCAAAGGTGTTTATAACAATGATACAGCTGTGCTAGAAAATAAAACAGAACAATTTTACTCGGTTAGTATAAATTGGAGCATAATATTTTTACGCGGATAGTACAAAGTGGAGCAAATATTTACTCGGTTACTGCAAAGGTGTTTATAACAACGATACAGCTGTGCTAGAAAATGAAACAGAACAATTTTACTCGGTTAGTATAAATTGGAGCATAATATTTTTACGCGGATAGTACAAAGTGGAGCAAATATTTACTCGGTTACTGCAAAGGTGTTTATAACAATGATACAGCTGTGCTAGAAAATAAAACAGAACAATTTTACTCGGTTAGTATAAAGTGGAGCATAATATTTTTACGCGGATAGTACAAGGTGGAGCAAATATTTACTCGGTTACTGCAAAGGTGTTTATAACAACGATACAGCTGTGCTAGAAAATAAAACAGAACAATTTTACTCGGTTAGTATAAAGTGGAGCATAATATTTTTACGCGGATAGTACAAGGTGGAGCAAATATTTACTCGGTTAGTACAAACCAGAACATAATAGTTTTACTCGGTTACTGCAAAGGTGTTTATAACAATGATACAGCTGTGCTAGAAAATAAAACAGAACAATTTTACTCGGTTAGTATAAAGTGGAGCATAATATTTTTACGCGGATAGTACAAATTGGAGCAAATATTTACTCGGTTAGTACAAACCAGAACATAATAGTTTTACTCGGTTACTGCAAAGGTGTTTATAACAATGATACAGCTGTGCTAGAAAATAAAACAGAACAATTTTACTCAGTTAGTATAAAGTGGAGCATAATATTTTTACGCGGATAGTACAAGGTGGAGCAAATATTTACTCGGTTAGTACAAACCAGAACATAATAGTTTTACTCGGTTACTGCAAAGATGTTTATAACAATGATACAGCTGTGCTAGAAAATAAAACAGAACAATTTTACTCGGTTAGTATAAATTGGAGCATAATATTTTTACGCGGATAGTACAAGGTGGAGCAAATATTTACTCGGTTACTGCAAAGGTGTTTATAACAACGATACAGCTGTGCTAGAAAATAAAACAGAACAATTTTACTCGGTTAGTATAAAGTGGAGCATAATATTTTTACGCGGATAGTACAAGGTGGAGCAAATATTTACTCGGTTAGTACAAACTAGAACATAATAGTTTTACTCGGTTACTGCAAAGGTGTTTATAACAATGATACAGCTGTGCTAGAAAATAAAACAGAACAATTTTACTCGGTTAGTATAAAGTGGAGCATAATATTTTTACGCGGATAGTACAAGGTGGAGCAAATATTTACTCGGTTAGTACAAACCAGAACATAATAGTTTTACTCGGTTACTGCAAAGGTGTTTATAACAATGATACAGCTGTGCTAGAAAATAAAACAGAAAAATTTTACTCAGTTAGTATAAAGTGGAGCATAATATTTTTACGCGGATAGTACAAGGTGGAGCAAATATTTACTCGGTTAGTACAAACCAGAACATAATAGTTTTACTCGGTTACTGCAAAGGTGTTTATAACAATGATACAGCTGTGCTAGAAAATAAAACAGAACAATTTTACTCGGTTAGTATAAAGTGGAGCATAATATTTTTACGCGGATAGTACAAGGTGGAGCAAATATTTACTCGGTTAGTACAAACCAGAACATAATAGTTTTACTCGGTTACTGCAAAGGTGTTTATAACAATGATACAGCTGTGCTAGAAAATAAAACAGAACAATTTTACTCAGTTAGTATAAAGTGGAGCATAATATTTTTACGCGGATAGTACAAGGTGGAGCAAATATTTACTCGGTTAGTACAAACCAGAACATAATAGTTTTACTCGGTTACTGCAAAGGTGTTTATAACAATGATACAGCTGTGCTAGAAAATAAAACAGAACAATTTTACTCGGTTAGTATAAAGTGGAGCATAATATTTTTACGCGGATAGTACAAGGTGGAGCAAATATTTACTCGGTTAGTACAAACCAGAACATAATAGTTTTACTCGGTTACTGCAAAGGTGTTTATAACAATGATACAGCTGTGCTAGAAAATAAAACAGAACAATTTTACTCGGTTAGTATAAAGTGGAGCATAATATTTTTACGCGGATAGTACAAGGTGGAGCAAATATTTACTCGGTTAGTACAAACCAGAACATAATAGTTTTACTCGGTTACTGCAAAGGTGTTTATAACAATGATACAGCTGTGCTAGAAAATAAAACAGAACAATTTTACTCGGTTAGTATAAAGTGGAGCATAATATTTTTACGCGGATAGTACAAGGTGGAGCAAATATTTACTCGGTTAGTACAAACCAGAACATAATAGTTTTACTCGGTTACTGCAAAGGTGTTTATAACAATGATACAGCTGTGCTAGAAAATAAAACAGAACAATTTTACTCAGTTAGTATAAAGTGGAGCATAATATTTTTACGCGGATAGTACAAGGTGGAGCAAATATTTACTCGGTTAGTACAAACCAGAACATAATAGTTTTACTCGGTTACTGCAAAGGTGTTTATAACAATGATACAGCTGTGCTAGAAAATAAAACAGAACAATTTTACTCGGTTAGTATAAAGTGGAGCATAATATTTTTACGCGGATAGTACAAGGTGGAGCAAATATTTACTCGGTTAGTACAAACCCGAACATAATAGTTTTACTCGGTTACTGCAAAGGTGTTTATAACAATGATACAGCTGTGCTAGAAAATAAAACAGAACAATTTTACTCGGTTAGTATAAAGTGGAGCATAATATTTTTACGCGGATAGTACAAGGTGGAGCAAATATTTACTCGGTTAGTACAAACCAGAACATAATAGTTTTACTCGGTTACTGCAAAGGTGTTTATAACAATGATACAGCTGTGCTAGAAAATAAAACAGAACAATTTTACTCGGTTAGTATAAAGTGGAGCATAATATTTTTACGCGGATAGTACAAGGTGGAGCAAATATTTACTCGGTTAGTACAAACAAGAACATAATAGTTTTACTCGGTTACTGCAAAGGTGTTTATAACAATGATACAGCTGTGCTAGAAAATAAAACAGAACAATTTTACTCGGTTAGTATAAAGTGGAGCATAATATTTTTACGCGGATAGTACAAGGTGGAGCAAATATTTACTCGGTTAGTACAAACCAGAACATAATAGTTTTACTCGGTTACTGCAAAGGTGTTTATAACAATGATACAGCTGTGCTAGAAAATAAAACAGAACAATTTTACTCAGTTAGTATAAAGTGGAGCATAATATTTTTACGCGGATAGTACAAGGTGGAGCAAATATTTACTCGGTTAATACAAACCAGAACATAATAGTTTTACTCGGTTACTGCAAAGGTGTTTATAACAATGATACAGCTGTGCTAGAAAATAAAACAGAACAATTTTACTCGGTTAGTATAAAGTGGAGCATAATATTTTTACGCAGATAGTACAAGGTGGAGCAAATATTTACTCGGTTAGTACAAACCAGAACATAATAGTTTTACTCGGTTACTGCAAAGGTGTTTATAACAATGATACATCTGTGCTAGAAAATAAAACAGAACAATTTTACTCGGTTAGTATAAAGTGGAGCATAATATTTTTACGCGGATAGTACAAGGTGGAGCAAATATTTACTCGGTTAGTACAAACCAGAATATAATAGTTTTACTCGGTTACTGCAAAGGTGTTTATAACAATGATACAGCTGTGCTAGAAAATAAAACAGAACAATTTTACTCGGTTAGTATAAAGTGGAGCATAATATTTTTACGCGGATAGTACAAGGTGGAGCAAATATTTACTCGGTTAGTACAAACAAGAACATAATAGTTTTACTCGGTTACTGCAAAGGTGTTTATAACAATGATACAGCTGTGCTAGAAAATAAAACAGAACAATTTTACTCGGTTAGTATAAAGTGGAGCATAATATTTTTACGCGGATAGTACAAGGTGGAGCAAATATTTACTCGGTTAGTACAAACCAGAACATAATAGTTTTACTCGGTTGCTGCAAAGGTGTTTATAACAATGATACAGCTGTGCTAGAAAATAAAACAGAACAATTTTACTCGGTTAGTATAAAGTGGAGCATAATATTTTTACGCGGATAGTACAAGGTGGAGCAAATATTTACTCGGTTAGTACAAACCAGAACATAATAGTTTTACTCGGTTACTGCAAAGGTGTTTATAACAATGATACAGCTGTGCCAGAAAATAAAACAGAACAATTTTACTCGGTTAGTATAAAGTGGAGCATAATATTTTTACGCGGATAGTACAAGGTGGAGCAAATATTTACTCGGTTAGTACAAACAAGAACATAATAGTTTTACTCGGTTACTGCAAAGGTGTTTATAACAATGATACAGCTGTGCTATAAAATAAAACAGAACAATTTTACTCGGTTAGTATAAAGTGGAGCATAATATTTTTACGCAGATAGTACAAGGTGGAGCAAATATTTACTCGGTTAGTACAAACCAGAACATAATAGTTTTACTCGGTTACTGCAAATTTGTTTATAACAATGATACATCTGTGCTAGAAAATAAAACAGAACAATTTTACTCGGTTAGTATAAAGTGGAGCATAATATTTTTACGCGGATAGTACAAGGTGGAGCAAATATTTACTCGGTTAGTACAAACCAGAATATAATAGTTTTACTCGGTTACTGCAAAGGTGTTTATAACAATGATACAGCTGTGCTAGAAAATAAAACAGAACAATTTTACTCGGTTAGTATAAAGTGGAGCATAATATTTTTACGCGGATAGTACAAGGTGGAGCAAATATTTACTCGGTTAGTACAAACAAGAACATAATAGTTTTACTCGGTTACTGCAAAGGTGTTTATAACAATGATACAGCTGTGCTAGAAAATAAAACAGAACAATTTTACTCGGTTAGTATAAAGTGGAGCATAATATTTTTACGCGGATAGTACAAGGTGGAGCAAATATTTACTCGGTTAGTACAAACCAGAACATAATAGTTTTACTCGGTTGCTGCAAAGGTGTTTATAACAATGATACAGCTGTGCTAGAAAATAAAACAGAACAATTTTACTCGGTTAGTATAAAGTGGAGCATAATATTTTTACGCGGATAGTACAAGGTGGAGCAAATATTTACTCGGTTAGTACAAACCAGAACATAATAGTTTTACTCGGTTACTGCAAAGGTGTTTATAACAATGATACAGCTGTGCTAGAAAATAAAACAGAACAATTTTACTCGGTTATTATAAAGTGGAGCATAATATTTTTACGCGGATAGTACAAGGTGGAGCAAATATTTACTCGGTTAGTACAAACCAGAACATAATAGTTTTACTCGGTTACTGCAAAGGTGTTTATAACAATGATACAGCTGTGCTAGAAAATAAAACAGAACAATTTTACTCGGTTAGTATAAAGTGGAGCATAATATTTTTACGCGGATAGTACAAGGTGGAGCAAATATTTACTCGGTTACTGCAAAGGTGTTTATAACAATGATACAGCTGTGCTAGAAAATAAAACAGAACAATTTTACTCGGTTAGTATAATGTGGAGCTTAATATTTTTACGCGGATAGTACAAGGTGGAGCAAATATTTACTCGGTTAGTACAAACCAGAACATAATAGTTTTACTCGGTTACTGCAAAGGTGTTTATAACAATGATACAGCTGTGCTAGAAAATAAAACAGAACAATTTTACTCGGTTAGTATAAAGTGGAGCATAATATTTTTACGCGGATAGTACAAGGTGGAGCAAATATTTACTCGGTTAGTACAAACCAGAACATAATAGTTTTACTCGGTTACTGCAAAGGTGTTTATAACAATGATACAGCTGTGCTAGAAAATAAAACAGAACAATTTTACTCGGTTAGTATAAAGTGGAGCATAATATTTTTACGCGGATAGTACAAGGTGGAGCAAATATTTACTCGGTTAGTACAAACCAGAACATAATAGTTTTACTCGGTTACTGCAAAGGTGTTTATAACAATGATACAGCTGTGCTAGAAAATAAAACAGAACAATTTTACTCGGTTAGTATAAAGTGGAGCATAATATTTTTACGCGGATAGTACAAGGTGGAGCAAATATTTACTCGGTTACTGCAAAGGTGTTTATAACAATGATACAGCTGTGCTAGAAAATAAAACAGAACAATTTTACTCGGTTAGTATAAAGTGGAGCATAATATTTTTACGCGGATAGTACAAGGTGGAGCAAATATTTACTCGGTTAGTACAAACCAGAACATAATAGTTTTACTCGGTTACTGCAAAGGTGTTTATAACAATGATACAGCTGTGCTAGAAAATAAAACAGAACAATTTTACTCGGTTAGTATAAAGTGGAGCATAATATTTTTACGCGGATAGTACAAGGTGGAGCAAATATTTACTCGGTTAGTACAAACCAGAACATAATAGTTTTACTCGGTTACTGCAAAGGTGTTTATAACAATGATACAGCTGTGCTAGAAAATAAAACAGAACAATTTTACTCGGTTAGTATAAAGTGGAGCATAATATTTTTACGCGGATAGTACAAGGTGGAGCAAATATTTACTCGGTTACTGCAAAGGTGTTTATAACAATGATACAGCTGTGCTAGAAAATAAAACAGAACAATTTTACTCGGTTAGTATAAAGTGGAGCATAATACTTTTACGCGGATAGTACAAGGTGGAGCAAATATTTACTCGGTTACTGCAAAGGTGTTTATAACAATGATACAGCTGTGCTAGAAAATAAAACAGAACAATTTTACTCGGTTAGTATAAAGTGGAGCATAATATTTTTACGCGGATAGTACAAGGTGGAGCAAATATTTACTCGGTTACTGCAAAGGTGTTTATAACAATGATACAGCTGTGCTAGAAAATAAAACAGAACAATTTTACTCGGTTAGTATAAAGTGGAGCATAATATTTTTACGCGGATAGTACAAGGTGGAGCAAATATTTACTCGGTTAGTACAAACCAGAACATAATAGTTTTACTCGGTTACTGCAAAGGTGTTTATAACAATGATACAGCTGTGCTAGAAAATAAAACAGAACAATTTTACTCGGTTAGTATAATGTGGAGCTTAATATTTTTACGCGGATAGTACAAGGTGGAGCAAATATTTACTCGGTTAGTACAAACCAGAACATAATAGTTTTACTCGGTTACTGCAAAGGTGTTTATAACAATGATACAGCTGTGCTAGAAAATAAAACAGAACAATTTTACTCGGTTAGTATAATGTGGAGCTTAATATTTTTACGCGGATAGTACAAGGTGGAGCAAATATTTACTCGGTTAGTACAAACCAGAACATAATAGTTTTACTCGGTTACTGCAAAGGTGTTTATAACAATGATACAGCTGTGCTAGAAAATAAAACAGAACAATTTTACTCGGTTAGTATAAAGTGGAGCATAATATTTTTACGCGGATAGTACAAGGTGGAGCAAATATTTACTCGGTTAGTACAAACCAGAACATAATAGTTTTACTCGGTTACTGCAAAGGTGTTTATAACAATGAAACAGCTGTGCTAGAAAATAAAACAGAACAATTTTACTCGGTTAGTATAATGTGGAGCTTAATATTTTTACGCGGATAGTACAAGGTGGAGCAAATATTTACTCGGTTAGTACAAACCAGAACATAATAGTTTTACTCGGTTACTGCAAAGGTGTTTATAACAATGATACAGCTGTGCTAGAAAATAAAACAGAACAATTTTACTCGGTTAGTATAAAGTGGAGCATAATATTTTTACGCGGATAGTACAAGGTGGAGCAAATATTTACTCGGTTAGTACAAACCAGAACATAATAGTTTTACTCGGTTACTGCAAAGGTGTTTATAACAATGATACAGCTGTGCTAGAAAATAAAACAGAACAATTTTACTCGGTTAGTATAAAGTGGAGCATAATATTTTTACGCGGATAGTACAAGGTGGAGCAAATATTTACTCGGTTAGTACAAACCAGAACATAATAGTTTTACTCGGTTACTGCAAAGGTGTTTATAACAATGATACAGCTGTGCTAGAAAATAAAACAGAACAATTTTACTCGGTTAGTATAAAGTGGAGCATAATATTTTTACGCGGATAGTACAAGGTGGAGCAAATATTTACTCGGTTACTGCAAAGGTGTTTATAACAATGATACAGCTGTGCTAGAAAATAAAACAGAACAATTTTACTCGGTTAGTATAAAGTGGAGCATAATATTTTTACGCGGATAGTACAAGGTGGAGCAAATATTTACTCGGTTAGTACAAACCAGAACATAATAGTTTTACTCGGTTACTGCAAAGGTGTTTATAACAATGATACAGCTGTGCTAGAAAATAAAACAGAACAATTTTACTCGGTTAGTATAAAGTGGAGCATAATATTTTTACGCGGATAGTACAAGGTGGAGCAAATATTTACTCGGGTAGTACAAACCAGAACATAATAGTTTTACTCGGTTACTGCAAAGGTGTTTATAACAATGATACAGCTGTGCTAGAAAATAAAACAGAACAATTTTACTCGGTTAGTATAAAGTGGAGCATAATATTTTTACGCGGATAGTACAAGGTGGAGCAAATATTTACTCGGTTACTGCAAAGGTGTTTATAACAATGATACAGCTGTGCTAGAAAATAAAACAGAACAATTTTACTCGGTTAGTATAAAGTGGAGCATAATATTTTTACGCGGATAGTACAAGGTGGAGCAAATATTTACTCGGTTACTGCAAAGGTGTTTATAACAATGATACAGCTGTGCTAGAAAATAAAACAGAACAATTTTACTCGGTTAGTATAAAGTGGAGCATAATATTTTTACGCGGATAGTACAAGGTGGAGCAAATATTTACTCGGTTACTGCAAAGGTGTTTATAACAATGATACAGCTGTGCTAGAAAATAAAACAGAACAATTTTACTCGGTTAGTATAAAGTGGAGCATAATATTTTTACGCGGATAGTACAAGGTGGAGCAAATATTTACTCGGTTACTGCAAAGGTGTTTATAACAATGATACAGCTGTGCTAGAAAATAAAACAGAACAATTTTACTCGGTTAGTATAAAGTGGAGCATAATATTTTTACGCGGATAGTACAAGGTGGAGCAAATATTTACTCGGTTAGTACAAACCAGAACATAATAGTTTTACTCGGTTACTGCAAAGGTGTTTATAACAATGATACAGCTGTGCTAGAAAATAAAACAGAACAATTTTACTCGGTTAGTATAAAGTGGAGCATAATATTTTTACGCGGATAGTACAAGGTGGAGCAAATATTTACTCGGTTACTGCAAAGGTGTTTATAACAATGATACAGCTGTGCTAGAAAATAAAACAGAACAATTTTACTCGGTTAGTATAAAGTGGAGCATAATATTTTTACGCGGATAGTACAAGGTGGAGCAAATATTTACTCGGTTACTGCAAAGGTGTTTATAACAATGATACAGCTGTGCTAGAAAATAAAACAGAACAATTTTACTCGGTTAGTATAAAGTGGAGCATAATATTTTTACGCGGATAGTACAAGGTGGAGCAAATATTTACTCGGTTACTGCAAAGGTGTTTATAACAATGATACAGCTGTGCTAGAAAATAAAACAGAACAATTTTACTCGGTTAGTATAAAGTGGAGCATAATATTTTTACGCGGATAGTACAAGGTGGAGCAAGTATTTACTCGGTTACTGCAAAGGTGTTTATAACAATGATACAGCTGTGCTAGAAAATAAAACAGAACAATTTTACTCGGTTAGTATAAAGTGGAGCATAATATTTTTACGCGGATAGTACAAGGTGGAGCAAATATTTACTCGGTTACTGCAAAGGTGTTTATAACAATGGTACAGCTGTGCTAGAAAATAAAACAGAACAATTTTACTCGGTTAGTATAAAGTGGAGCATAATATTTTTACGCGGATAGTACAAGGTGGAGCAAATATTTACTCGGTTACTGCAAAGGTGTTTATAACAATGATACAGCTGTGCTAGAAAATAAAACAGAACAATTTTACTCGGTTAGTATAAAGTGGAGCATAATATTTTTACGCGGATAGTACAAGGTGGAGCAAATATTTACTCGGTTACTGCAAAGGTGTTTATAACAATGATACAGCTGTGCTAGAAAATAAAACAGAACAATTTTACTCGGTTAGTATAAAGTGGAGCATAATATTTTTACGCGGATAGTACAAGGTGGAGCAAATATTTACTCGGTTAGTACAAACCAGAACATAATAGTTTTACTCGGTTACTGCAAAGGTGTTTATAACAATGATACAGCTGTGCTAGAAAATAAAACATAACAATTTTACTCGGTTAGTATAAAGTGGAGCATAATATTTTTACGCGGATAGTACAAGGTGGAGCAAATATTTACTCGGTTAGTACAAACCAGAACATAATAGTTTTACTCGGTTACTGCAAAGGTGTTTATAACAATGATACAGCTGTGCTAGAAAATAAAACAGAACAATTTTACTCGGTTAGTATAAAGTGGAGCATAATATTTTTACGCGGATAGTACAAGGTGGAGCAAATATTTACTCGGTTACTGCAAAGGTGTTTATAACAATGATACAGCTGTGCTAGAAAATAAAACAGAACAATTTTACTCGGTTAGTATAAAGTGGAGCATAATATTTTTACGCGGATAGTACAAGGTGGAGCAAATATTTACTCGGTTACTGCAAAGGTGTTTATAACAATGATACAGCTGTGCTAGAAAATAAAACAGAACAATTTTACTCGGTTAGTATAAAGTGGAGCATAATATTTTTACGCGGATAGTACAAGGTGGAGCAAATATTTACTCGGTTACTGCAAAGGTGTTTATAACAATGATACAGCTGTGCTAGAAAATAAAACAGAACAATTTTACTCGGTTAGTATAAAGTGGAGCATAATATTTTTACGCGGATAGTACAAGGTGGAGCAAATATTTACTCGGTTAGTACAAACCAGAACATAATAGTTTTACTCGGTTACTGCAAAGGTGTTTATAACAATGATACAGCTGTGCTAGAAAATAAAACATAACAATTTTACTCGGTTAGTATAAAGTGGAGCATAATATTTTTACGCGGATAGTACAAGGTGGAGCAAATATTTACTCGGTTAGTACAAACCAGAACATAATAGTTTTACTCGGTTACTGCAAAGGTGTTTATAACAATGATACAGCTGTGCTAGAAAATAAAACAGAACAATTTTACTCGGTTAGTATAAAGTGGAGCATAATATTTTTACGCGGATAGTACAAGGTGGAGCAAATATTTACTCGGTTACTGCAAAGGTGTTTATAACAATGATACAGCTGTGCTAGAAAATAAAACAGAACAATTTTACTCGGTTAGTATAAAGTGGAGCATAATATTTTTACGCGGATAGTACAAGGTGGAGCAAATATGTACTCGGTTAGTACAAACCAGAACATAATAGTTTTACTCGGTTACTGCAAAGGTGTTTATAACAACGATACAGCTGTGCTAGAAAATAAAACAGAACAATTTTACTCGGTTAGTATAAAGTGGAGCATAATATTTTTACGCGGATAGTACAAGGTGGAGCAAATATTTACTCGGTTAGTACAAACCAGAACATAATAGTTTTACTCGGTTACTGCAAAGGTGTTTATAACAATGATACAGCTGTGCTAGAAAATAAAACAGAACAATTTTACTCGGTTAGTATAAAGTGGAGCATAATATTTTTACGCGGATAGTACAAGGTGGAGCAAATATTTACTCGGTTACTGCAAAGGTGTTTATAACAATGATACAGCTGTGCTAGAAAATAAAACAGAACAATTTTACTCGGTTAGTATAAAGTGGAGCATAATATTTTTACGCGGATAGTACAAGGTGGAGCAAATATTTACTCGGTTACTGCAAAGGTGTTTATAACAATGATACAGCTGTGCTAGAAAATAAAACAGAACAATTTTACTCGGTTAGTATAAAGTGGAGCATAATATTTTTACGCAGATAGTACAAGGTGGAGCAAATATTTACTCGGTTAGTACAAACCAGAACATAATAGTTTTACTCGGTTACTGCAAAGGTGTTTATAACAATGATACAGCTGTGCTAGAAAATAAAACAGAACAATTTTACTCGGTTAGTATAAAGTGGAGCATAATATTTTTACGCAGATAGTACAAGGTGGAGCAAATATTTACTCGGTTAGTACAAACCAGAACATAATAGTTTTACTCGGTTACTGCAAAGGTGTTTATAACAATGATACAGCTGTGCTAGAAAATAAAACAGAACAATTTTACTCGGTTAGTATAAAGTGGAGCATAATATTTTTACGCGGATAGTACAAGGTGGAGCAAATATTTACTCGGTTACTGCAAAGGTGTTTATAACAATGATACAGCTGTGCTAGAAAATAAAACAGAACAATTTTACTCGGTTAGTATAAAGTGGAGCATAATATTTTTACGCGGATAGTACAAGGTGGAGCAAATATTTACTCGGTTACTGCAAAGGTGTTTATAACAATGATACAGCTGTGCTAGAAAATAAAACAGAACAATTTTACTCGGTTAGTATAAAGTGGAGCATAATATTTTTACGCAGATAGTACAAGGTGGAGCAAATATTTACTCGGTTAGTACAAACAAGAACATAATAGTTTTACTCGGTTACTGCAAAGGTGTTTATAACAACGATACAGCTGTGCTAGAAAATAAAACAGAACAATTTTACTCAGTTAGTATAAAGTGGAGCATAATATTTTTACGCGGATAGTACAAGGTGGAGCAAATATTTACTCGGTTAGTACAAACCAGAACATAATAGTTTTACTCGGTTACTGCAAAGGTGTTTATAACAATGATACAGCTGTGCTAGAAAATAAAACAGAACAATTTTACTCGGTTAGTAT
Source organism: Prosapia bicincta (assembly GCA_036971475.1). NCBI lineage: Eukaryota > Metazoa > Arthropoda > Insecta > Hemiptera > Cercopidae > Prosapia > Prosapia bicincta. Next base: position 2,970,876 of record JBAIZL010000050.1, read on the forward strand.
AAAGTGGAGCATAATATTTTTACGCAGATAGTACAAGGTGGAGCAAATATTTACTCGGTTAGTACAAACAAGAACATAATAGTTTTACTCGGTTACTGCAAAGGTGTTTATAACAACGATACAGCTGTGCTAGAAAATAAAACAGAACAATTTTACTCAGTTAGTATAAAGTGGAGCATAATATTTTTACGCGGATAGTACAAGGTGGAGCAAATATTTACTCGGTTAGTACAAACCAGAACATAATAGTTTTACTCGGTTACTGCAAAGGTGTTTATAACAATGATACAGCTGTGCTAGAAAATAAAACAGAACAATTTTACTCGGTTAGTATAAAGTGGAGCATAATATTTTTACGCGGATAGTACAAGGTGGAGCAAATATTTACTCGGTTACTGCAAAGGTGTTTATAACAATGATACAGCTGTGCTAGAAAATAAAACAGAACAATTTTACTCGGTTAGTATAAAGTGGAGCATAATATTTTTACGCGGATAGTACAAAGTGGAGCAAATATTTACTCGGTTAGTACAAACCAGAACATAATAGTTTTACTCGGTTACTGCAAAGGTGTTTATAACAATGATACAGCTGTGCTAGAAAATAAAACAGAACAATTTTACTCGGTTAGTATAAAGTGGAGCATAATATTTTTACGCGGATAGTACAAGGTGGAGCAAATATTTACTCGGTTAGTACAAACCAGAACATAATAGTTTTACTCGGTTACTGCAAAGGTGTTTATAACAATGATACAGCTGTGCTAGAAAATAAAACAGAACAATTTTACTCGGTTAGTATAAAGTGGAGCATAATATTTTTACGCGGATAGTACAAGGTGGAGCAAATATTTACTCGGTTACTGCAAAGGTGTTTATAACAATGATACAGCTGTGCTAGAAAATAAAACAGAACAATTTTACTCGGTTAGTATAAAGTGGAGCATAATATTTTTACGCGGATAGTACAAGGTGGAGCAAATATTTACTCGGTTACTGCAAAGGTGTTTATAACAATGATACAGCTGTGCTAGAAAATAAAACAGAACAATTTTACTCGGTTAGTATAAAGTGGAGCATAATATTTTTACGCAGATAGTACAAGGTGGAGCAAATATTTACTCGGTTAGTACAAACCAGAACATAATAGTTTTACTCGGTTACTGCAAAGGTGTTTATAACAATGATACAGCTGTGCTAGAAAATAAAACAGAACAATTTTACTCGGTTAGTATAAAGTGGAGCATAATATTTTTACGCAGATAGTACAAGGTGGAGCAAATATTTACTCGGTTAGTACAAACCAGAACATTATAGTTTTACTCGGTTACTGCAAAGGTGTTTATAACAATGATACAGCTGTGCTAGAAAATAAAACAGAACAATTTTACTCGGTTAGTATAAAGTGGAGCATAATATTTTTACGCGGATAGTACAAGGTGGAGCAAATATTTACTCGGTTAGTACAAACCAGAACATAATAGTTTTACTCGGTTACTGCAAAGGTTTTTATAACAACGATACAGCTGTGCTAGAAAATAAAACAGAACAATTTTACTCGGTTAGTATAAAGTGGAGCATAATATTTTTACGCGGATAGTATAAGGTGGAGCAAATATTTACTCGGTTAGTACAAACCAGAACATAATAGTTTTACTCGGTTACTGCAAAGGTGTTTATAACAATGATACAGCTGTGCTAGAAAATAAAACAGAACAATTTTACTCGGTTAGTATAAAGTGGAGCATAATATTTTTACGCGGATAGTACAAGGTGGAGCAAATATTTACTCGGTTACTGCAAAGGTGTTTATAACAATGATACAGCTGTGCTAGAAAATAAAACAGAACAATTTTACTCGGTTAGTATAAAGTGGAGCATAATATTTTTACGCGGATAGTACAAGGTGGAGCAAATATTTACTCGGTTACTGCAAAGGTGTTTATAACAATGATACAGCTGTGCTAGAAAATAAAACAGAACAATTTTACTCGGTTAGTATAAAGTGGAGCATAATATTTTTACGCAGATAGTACAAGGTGGAGCAAATATTTACTCGGTTAGTACAAACAAGAACATAATAGTTTTACTCGGTTACTGCAAAGGTGTTTATAACAACGATACAGCTGTGCTAGAAAATAAAACAGAACAATTTTACTCAGTTAGTATAAAGTGGAGCATAATATTTTTACGCGGATAGTACAAGGTGGAGCAAATATTTACTCGGTTAGTACAAACCAGAACATAATAGTTTTACTCGGTTACTGCAAAGGTGTTTATAACAATGATACAGCTGTGCTAGAAAATAAAACAGAACAATTTTACTCGGTTAGTATAAAGTGGAGCATAATATTTTTACGCAGATAGTACAAGGTGGAGCAAATATTTACTCGGTTAGTACAAACAAGAACATAATAGTTTTACTCGGTTACTGCAAAGGTGTTTATAACAACGATACAGCTGTGCTAGAAAATAAAACAGAACAATTTTACTCAGTTAGTATAAAGTGGAGCATAATATTTTTACGCGGATAGTACAAGGTGGAGCAAATATTTACTCGGTTAGTACAAACCAGAACATAATAGTTTTACTCGGTTACTGCAAAGGTGTTTATAACAATGATACAGCTGTGCTAGAAAATAAAACAGAACAATTTTACTCGGTTAGTATAAAGTGGAGCATAATATTTTTACGCGGATAGTACAAGGTGGAGCAAATATTTACTCGGTTACTGCAAAGGTGTTTATAACAATGATACAGCTGTGCTAGAAAATAAAACAGAACAATTTTACTCGGTTAGTATAAAGTGGAGCATAATATTTTTACGCGGATAGTACAAAGTGGAGCAAATATTTACTCGGTTAGTACAAACCAGAACATAATAGTTTTACTCGGTTACTGCAAAGGTGTTTATAACAATGATACAGCTGTGCTAGAAAATAAAACAGAACAATTTTACTCGGTTAGTATAAAGTGGAGCATAATATTTTTACGCGGATAGTACAAGGTGGAGCAAATATTTACTCGGTTAGTACAAACCAGAACATAATAGTTTTACTCGGTTACTGCAAAGGTGTTTATAACAATGATACAGCTGTGCTAGAAAATAAAACAGAACAATTTTACTCGGTTAGTATAAAGTGGAGCATAATATTTTTACGCGGATAGTACAAGGTGGAGCAAATATTTACTCGGTTAGTACAAACCAGAACATAATAGTTTTACTCGGTTACTGCAAAGGTGTTTATAACAATGATACAGCTGTGCTAGAAAATAAAACAGAACAATTTTACTCGGTTAGTATAATGTGGAGCTTAATATTTTTACGCGGATAGTACAAGGTGGAGCAAATATTTACTCGGTTAGTACAAACCAGAACATAATAGTTTTACTCGGTTACTGCAAAGGTGTTTATAACAATGATACAGCTGTGCTAGAAAATAAAACAGAACAATTTTACTCGGTTAGTATAAAGTGGAGCATAATATTTTTACGCGGATAGTACAAGGTGGAGCAAATATTTACTCGGTTAGTACAAACCAGAACATAATAGTTTTACTCGGTTACTGCAAAGGTGTTTATAACAATGATACAGCTGTGCTAGAAAATAAAACAGAACAATTTTACTCGGTTAGTATAAAGTGGAGCATAATATTTTTACGCGGATAGTACAAGGTGGAGCAAATATTTACTCGGTTAGTACAAACCAGAACATAATAGTTTTACTCGGTTACTGCAAAGGTGTTTATAACAACGATACAGCTGTGCTAGAAAATAAAACAGAACAATTTTACTCGGTTAGTATAAAGTGGAGCATAATATTTTTACGCGGATAGTACAAGGTGGAGCAAATATTTACTCGGTTAGTACAAACCAGAACATAATAGTTTTACTCGGTTACTGCAAAGGTGTTTATAACAATGATACAGCTGTGCTAGAAAATAAAACAGAACAATTTTACTCGGTTAGTATAAAGTGGAGCATAATATTTTTACGCGGATAGTACAAGGTGGAGCAAATATTTACTCGGTTAGTACAAACCAGAACATAATAGTTTTACTCGGTTACTGCAAAGGTGTTTATAACAATGATACAGCTGTGCTAGAAAATAAAACAGAACAATTTTACTCGGTTAGTATAAAGTGGAGCATAATATTTTTACGCGGATAGTACAAGGTGGAGCAAATATTTACTCGGTTAGTACAAACCAGAACATAATAGTTTTACTCGGTTACTGCAAAGGTGTTTATAACAATGATACAGCTGTGCTAGAAAATAAAACAGAACAATTTTACTCGGTTAGTATAAAGTGGAGCATAATATTTTTACGCGGATAGTACAAGGTGGAGCAAATATTTACTCGGTTAGTACAAACCAGAACATAATAGTTTTACTCGGCTACTGCAAAGGTGTTTATAACAATGATACAGCTGTGCTAGAAAATAAAACAGAACAATTTTACTCGGTTAGTATAAAGTGGAGCATAATATTTTTACGCGGATAGTACAAGGTGGAGCAAATATTTACTCGGTTAGTACAAACCAGAACATAATAGTTTTACTCGGTTACTGCAAAGGTGTTTATAACAATGATACAGCTGTGCTAGAAAATAAAACAGAACAATTTTACTCGGTTAGTATAAAGTGGAGCATAATATTTTTACGCGGATAGTACAAGGTGGAGCAAATATTTACTCGGTTAGTACAAACCAGAACATAATAGTTTTACTCGGTTACTGCAAAGGTGTTTATAACAATGATACAGCTGTGCTAGAAAATAAAACAGAACAATTTTACTCGGTTAGTATAAAGTGGAGCATAATATTTTTACGCGGATAGTACAAGGTGGAGCAAATATTTACTCGGTTAGTACAAACCAGAACATAATAGTTTTACTCGGTTACTGCAAAGGTGTTTATAACAATGATACAGCTGTGCTAGAAAATAAAACAGAACAATTTTACTCGGTTAGTATAAAGTGGAGCATAATATTTTTACGCGGATAGTACAAGGTGGAGCAAATATTTACTCGGTTACTGCAAAGGTGTTTATAACAATGATACAGCTGTGCTAGAAAATAAAACAGAACAATTTTACTCGGTTAGTATAAAGTGGAGCATAATATTTTTACGCGGATAGTACAAGGTGGAGCAAATATTTACTCGGTTACTGCAAAGGTGTTTATAACAATGATACAGCTGTGCTAGAAAATAAAACAGAACAATTTTACTCGGTTAGTATAAATTGGAGCATAATATTTTTACGCGGATAGTACAAGGTGGAGCAAATATTTACTCGGTTACTGCAAAGGTGTTTATAACAATGATACAGCTGTGCTAGAAAATAAAACAGAACAATTTTACTCGGTTAGTATAAATTGGAGCATAATATTTTTACGCGGATAGTACAAGGTGGAGCAAATATTTACTCGGTTACTGCAAAGGTGTTTATAACAATGATACAGCTGTGCTAGAAAATAAAACAGAACAATTTTACTCGGTTAGTATAAAGTGGAGCATAATATTTTTACGCGGATAGTACAAGATGGAGCAAATATTTACTCGGTTAGTACAAACCAGAACATAATAGTTTTACTCGGTTACTGCAAAGGTGTTTATAACAATGATATAGCTGTGCTAGAAAATAAAACAGAACAATTTTACTCGGTTAGTATAAATTGGAGCATAATATTTTTACGCGGATAGTACAAGGTGGAGCAAATATTTACTCGGTTAGTACAAACCAGAACATAATAGTTTTACTCGGTTACTGCAAAGGTGTTTATAACAATGATATAGCTGTGCTAGAAAATAAAACAGAACAATTTTACTAGATTAGTTTAATGTGGAAAATAACAATGGTTTATTAGGTATACAAAATATAGCAAAATAATTGTAGAAGAGATAGTTTAGTAGTTAGCATACTATGACACACAGGAAGTATTTAAAGATGACGTTGCAATAATACTGCAAAACCAACAATGCAAGCTATTAAGCTAAAGCTATTATCCTTTAAGATTTAAAACCACCATTGACTCTCTGACGCCGTAAAAAATAATAATTGTGAAATTTGAAATGTAAACTTTTTAGAAACAACAATAATAATATTTTCACAGTCAATGAAGCCGGAACAGACAGGAAAATAGGTCAGTTTCAGCAGTAACTGGGATTTATGGCGTTAGGCACGCTCATAACGTGTTCCTAATACAACTTAGCAAACACTCATTGGCTACAAAGCGGACCAATTGAGAACAATGGCGGCCTTGTTGAGGTTATGGCAATGTGTATTAACAAGAACGGACGTGTTAACATAGATTAGAATAAGTGCAAACGTTTAAAGACTTCAAGTGTAACTGAGCGATCATAATAAAGAATTCATTATAGGCAAAGAAAATAACTGTTTTTATGGACAAATGTAAACTTAATAAATTCCTTGTCTAGAGGCCGAGGACGAGCGGAGGTGGAGGTGCTCGCAGGTCATTTAAAAACCATCGACTCCTGGACTTCTGCTGACTCATAGCGTTGAATAATTATTTTGTTAATTTTTAATTTTTAGTGTATGGTAAAAATAACAACAAATATAAATAGGGCGTTCATGGATGCGTGCTAATAGGATTGCCTAAGGGTTGGAACAGGAAGGCCGCAATCTATGGTCCAGATGGGGGATGACGACAGACGCTGATGTTTTCTGGACGACGAATACACAATTTATACCTAAGAGCAAAGTGCCAGCATACAAATATTGACCTGTACCTGACGTCTTGACTTTAGTTAAGAATAAGATTGAGATATGGGATTTACTGGTATATTAGGTAGTTTCAGGGGAATTACGGTTTTTTTTTATTGCCAAGTATATTTTAATGTAGCTGGGTATATGTGATAATATTAAATGATGGTATCTGATATTCCAATAAGTATTATAGTGCTTATAAATCAAGGCATTTATGGTATCACGTTGTGTTCCATAACTACCCCAAATTTCTCCAAAACCACTTAATATAGTTAAATATCCCTACTCTACTAAGCTTTCATTACAACCAAGAAATAAAGTACAATGTTTGACAAAATAAACAAATATTTGAAACGGCCTCCATTACGTATTCGTGTAGGGCCGCTGTATAGATATTGAAGCGTGCAAACGGAATCTCGTTCTCTCTCTTTCTCTCTCTATCTCTCTCTTTGTGTTGTGTGTGTGTGTGTGTGTGTGTGCGCGCGCGCGTCTTGTGCGTGCGTGCTTAGCTTTCAGATGACGTTTGTTCTTGTTAAATAATTAATAAATAATGTACACTCATTTCACGAACAAGGATATTTATAAAACTATTTGCTCAAAGCTTTTCGCCATTTTACCTTATCAAGAGTTTGCTTACAGCTAAAGCATCACCGTCAGTAACTTCGAGTGTTTACATCTTCAGAACAGATATATCAATATTTTTAATTTACAAATAATAGCTTTGGGCAACTAATTTTATAGATATTCCTGTTTATGAAACGTGTGTAAATATATACTGTATATATATACACACCCCAGGACATGGAAATTGGTTCCTTTGTTCAACACACTTTAAGCAGTTTCACGTCGATGGGGCACAAGCAGTGTCGAACTTACAATAACAACATAAAATAAGGCTATGAAACTGGCAATAAACAGAACAACTGGTGAAATTTTATTGCTCGTAAATGGCAGCTACAAGGATCGGCAAAAATGTTTATCCAATCAAGCAGATTGCTTTGCTTTCACTCTACAGCGGATGTTTTGCGGTTAGGCTGTAAACATGTGTCTATGTTCTGTGAACTTTAACCAGTATGCTGAAGTTGCCGCGACCTTGTAGCTACAATATGGCCACGCAAAACTTTCTAGTAGCACTAAAGTGGGATTTAACTGAAGTTTTACTGCGTTTATACCCTATAAACATATTTCTTTGTATATATATATATATATATATATATGTTTTATTTCCGTTTGTATTCTCCTTTGTTGTATATTACGAGTATATTCTATATTTATACTTAAGCCAAAGGGTTTTTATTGTTGCATCATAACAAGTAGTAAATACAATATTAAAATAATAATGTTGTTTCTATTTATTTTGGTAAATAATGCTTCAATTATGCCTGGCGCTTTACAAATTCCTGGGGTATTTTTATGATTATTCATAGCGTCTACCTGAAATAATATTTTAAAAAGATCAATAGTTAAAAATAACTATTTAATAAAAAATTAAGAACCTAAAATTTAAAAAAAAATAAATATGATAAATTTCAAAACTAAAACATTTATAGTTGAAGTTTTAAAGTTACGTTACTTCTTACCTTGTTTAAGTGTTAACCCTTTTCTGAAGAATGTACCTAATTTCGATAGCAACATTATAGTATCGATTATTTATAGGCTTATTTAATAATATCAATAATTATATATTATAAATCACTCATTTATATATTATTTTTTGTAACTGACCCAAATACATAAAGTTTAGGGATATCGTTTTTAAATTAGATTCTTGTAAGGCTTTTAGAATGTATAATCTATTTTAAAACACTGAAACATATATAAATAGTGACACGTTGGTTTATATTGATGATTCTGTTCATGAGTTACTATAACCAAAGCTATTTACTTATAAAACCTGTAAGTAGAACCTCTTACCCACAACAACTATTTTGGGGTTCCATATAACTCCATATAAGGTTTATATAAGGGGGATTTATTTATTTAGTTCACTATAGTTGCTCCAAGTTATTATTACTTTATATAATCAGTTTATATATTTATAAAACAAGTCAAATACTGTACTGGTACTTATTTACATTACCCAGACCTCGAGGTCTCAGATAAGGATAAATTCTTTTTTTTTGTGTTTAACTTTTCCAAAATATAGATAAATTCGTTTATATTCCACCGACTAAAATAGTCACTGGACAAATCAGGAACGTTTCTTGGTATTTTTATTTTACTACCAACGAATTCCTAAACTTTATTTAAAGTCTGTTAATAAAACGTTAATGTGTTTAAAGCTAATGACTGACCACAGACCAATTCATGCTCTTACCAATACACTCTACGCCTTTATTTTCTATCAAAAAATCCATTTCAGGAGCTAGAGTTTCATTAATTTATTTGTTTATGCCATAATTTACAGTTTTTATATTCATAAAATTTTTTTATGTCGTTAGAATCAAATGTTTACTTTACTCTGAACAAGTGGAATCCGACTTGTAATTTTTTATATAAAAATAAGGTAAATAGTTGATTTCAAAAATATTAAAATAATTGTTTATGCATACAAATTCTAAATTATACTTAATAATAAATTAATAAAACTTCAGCTCTGAAAGAAAATTGTCGGATATAAAATCGAAACGTAGAGGTATTTGTACTACATGGTTTGTGATCTGTCATTACCCTTAAACACATAAAATTTCGAATTCGTCACCCTATTTGAAGGAGACACTCCGTTCCACGCAGGTTCCCTAATAGGACTAATGCCTTCTAGTTTGCTTTTGGTTAGGCTATATATATCTGCGCCACTCACCACCTAGGAGGCATTGCACGATATTTAACCCTCCCGTCAGGCACCAACTCCTCTGGCCGTTGGGCCGTTGCCAAGGTAATGTTTCAAGTTAGTTTCTGTTTAGTGGCTATTTTTTTAAATATCCATTTTTCTTACACACCGTAAATAGATTTATAATGTACAAACATTTTGTCATTGGTCTTCAGATTGTATTTAGTTATTTGTATTCTGAAGTTTGAGATGTTCACAAGTAATATTATCACCACCTACGAAGAATAGAAAAATGTTGTGCACACAGGTGGCACGAGTTTAAAACCCCTTTTAGAAAACGTAAGGGGTTTATGGAATCCTGTGCACAAAATACTTACTCAAGGAGACCTCATTTCTAGTGGGTAATAAAGATGTATATTCACAATTACACCCTTATATACGAAGAGTTACTACTACTTAGAGATCTATATGAAGAAAAGGTTAATATATTTAACGGAAGGCTACTTGAAGAAGAGTCTGTCTACCGGGGAGAACAGGGGCAGTTACACGCAAAAGGGGCTGCATATATTCAAATTGCTTTGAAATATTGGGTATCTTCAACTCTTAATCCATAAGAAGGGGGATTATGACGTCAGTAAGGTATTATAACGTAAATGTATTTCACAAATGAAAAGGCTAAAAGTTATTTTCGGCATAACCACATCCAAAACGTCGCAGAAACTAAGTAAAATACCGAGCTACTGAGCACAAAAATACGATACAATGGAAGTCAGTTCATGATGAAAATAGCTTTGGACATGATAGGTTCTTCATACAGTGTTAGCTCGAGAAAGTTTCTAGTGATTTAAATTTAAAAACCCTTTCACCTAAAATCACGTTGTCTCCATATAATAGATGGCGACTTTCCAATTTGATGTAAAAGAAACTTATTTAATTTTTAATAAATAATAAATAATTTTTTTTTTTATTTTCAAGAACTTTTAAATAGTTAAAATTATTTGTTAAAATATTTTTTCCAATCAATTTGATTATATACTAAAACAATTAACATAAACAATATTTTTAAAGTCAATTCCTCTTAGATCATCAAAAACATTTTTTATTTTCGCTACTTTTTATTAAATAATTACAAATAATATAATTACGTATATACCTATGACAGAATCAAAATATTAAAAGGCAAAATAGAAAGCGAAATTAATTACTAGAATTAATAATTTAAATTTAATTAATAAAGTATTTGAAAAAAAAACTGTATTACCATTAGGCGGCATCCACTACAAGTTTTAAGAGTTAGTTTGAACTCGAGTGGATGAATAAAAACCGATCCCTAAACTTCCTCGACCTAACCATAACAAAAAGCCACACACAAAAACACAGTTTCAACATTTACAGGAAACCCATAACGACAGACATACTTATCCACAACACCTCAAACCGCACTATCCAACACAAACACGCTGCCTTCAGATCCATGCTCCATAGACTTAAAGAAGTCCCAATGACCACAGAAAACATAAACAAAGAACTAGACACAATTAAATATTTAGCATGCACAAATGGATACAACACCACAATAATAGACAAACTATAGTACAAAATACAAAAAAACACTAAAATTAAAACTACTGACAGGGAAAACAAATACATCAAATTACCATTCATAAATAAAAGAACAAACAAAATAGCCCGCAAATTTCAAAAAATAGGATACAAAATAGCACACAAAACTAATAACAAGTTACAATACAAAATACAACACACCACCAACAACAAGGATAAACTACAAGCACCAGGCGTATACAAACTGAACTGCGACGAATGTAACAAATTCTACATTGGACAAACAGGTCGCAGCTTTAAACAAAGAGTCGAGGAACACAAACAGAACAATATGAAATTTACAGACACACTAAAACACAAAGTACGAACATATTAAACGAACAAACACAATACAAATCACACATACTCTTTGATAGTATCGAAAACCTAACTTTAAAACCGTCACCGCTTTACCCAACATCTCCAAGCAGAAGACACTGATGAAGATCGGCACATATTGATCGAAAACGTTCTGTCTCAGTAAGTTTTAACAAATTTACTAAATTCAAAGTTCGGATAGTCATAAACTATTGTTTAAGGGATTAATAAAAAGTATTTTATTAACGATTGAAAATTTGAACAAGATATATAAATACGAGTAGGCCCTATATATATGGTGAGTGTAAACTAATAGAAGGAATTGGAAAAAAAGAGAAAGGATTCTGAATATAGTGAGGGAGATCAATCCTACTGTACAGGATATGGGGGAGATATGGCATCACGCTACAGTGTTACGTACCTACTCTCCACTGGGGGTATTAAGATATTAGGCAGTCATGACATTAAGTTTAGGTAGATCAGTGAAGCTTTAAAAACATAACCCAGTACTCTAAAGGTTAATCAAAGGTCAAATTGGATAAATAAAAAGTTCTCCAAAGTTATCACCATATTATTAAATTTCACTGCAGGACTTTAGCATTTTATCTTATATTTATGTTAACTGAAGCAAATTAACTGAAAAAACAACAATAAATTACGCAACTTGTATAAAAGCAAGAAGTGGATTTCTTTTAAGGTTATAAATAAAAACGGATCCAATAAACGCTCACAATAGGTTTATCCTGGCAACATTGATTAAGCGTGGCACACATAACGAGCGACTTGAAGGCGCAGGAACTGTTGCGCTGCAGTACGGATGATGTAACGACCGCCATGAGTCAAGTCCTTTCTTGTTTGAACAATATCATTATGTCACATTGTTGGTTTCATTTCACGGCCAGTTTAACCTCTTCATCGCTCCAATTTGAGATTTATTGTCTGCCGAATCGGTCGACACAACAAAAGCGCCGCCGAGATACCGGAACCTCGTCTATTGTTGCAACTGTGGACGAAAATAAATATCTGGCACTGTAGTTTTTATTTTCATATTGGCAAAACTGTGGATTAAAATCGAAAAGAAATTCTCCCTCTAAAAAATTAAATTATAATCTCTTCGAGCTATTTTTTCAGTTTACCATTTTTCTAAAATTCTAAGAAATAAACTACAGTAATAAAGTACGATACCTACTTTAAGAAAACATAATTGACTTTTAAATTAATCAGTTCAAGTTATTAACCAATTTAGAATTTAATAATGTTTTACAATTCTAATATCTTCACTATAATTTCATAACACGAAGTCGTTTCGACCAGACCAAACATCTTCTGGGTCCCTATCGAAACAAAATATAACTTGTAAACATAATTGTAAAAATATAACAACATTAAAGTTAATAAAAAGAATATACAATAAATTACTTTATATTTCTAAAAATTACAAACATTATTTGTTACAATAATTAAATCTTTAACAAGTCAATATGAGTTAAATATAAACATATATTAAAATCCAAAAGTATTAATGAAAGAGAAACATGTGTATAATTAAACTACCCAATTAAAGTTATTAATTAAAAAAGCTAATCTTTAATGTAAAAATTCACCTAAATACTAAGTTTAAAAAAATAATAATAATTACAACTCCAAGAATGAAAGTTAATTATCTAAAATCACAGCTTCAAATTTAATAACTAAAACAGCAATAGCAAGAATAAGCTAGATAAAATCAGGTAACATTTAAAGTTTACCAGTATCAAAATTAAGGTTTATTTGCACACAGAAAGCAATTGTTCTACAACTGTGCTGCCACTGATAGTATTGCTATTAACGTCAATGAAACACATCTCAGAAAACAACCCTTTCTTATAATAATCCTCAATAAACATTATGTTAGGTTCATCCCAACTTAAATATTGGTTGAAATCCTTTGCATGCCGCGCCAATTCATATCTAGGTATATACTTTTTTATTTCAATAATATGTTTATTAATCCTAACTTTTATTTCTGTTTAGTTTGTTCTATAAACAAACAGTGCGGTCACAACAACGCATATCACACACAACATTCTGCTCACAACACCTTTACCTAACTTTATACAGTTTACTACCTTATTATTAATTTTTCAAATAATTCTGATATCCGATGGTTTTAACAAATTAACTTAGCAATTTATAAATAGTTTTCAAATTTATACATAATTTTTTAATGAACAAAAAAGTTTTAAAAATTTTCTTTGACTATAATTTGAACTCGTTTTATTTTTAAAGGAATTCGCAAACAAAATAAATAAACCCACACAACCAAATCGCGACTATATTTCTACGACAGTAAAATGTTTACGCTGCACAACTTACTCTCGCTCTATCGTTTGATGAAAACCATTACTTTTGTTCACTAGTAACGCATTCAGGTGCTCCTTTATTTATTTTATTTTCTTTGTTACAGAGTTACACTGGAATCAGACATAAGGTATAGAAACTAATGTGCGAAACAAAGGTTCTTTTCTGTGGCTTGTGTGGTCGTTTGTGTTTCAGAAATTTTATTTATGTAGACTAATAAACCAAACTATATAGTTTACTAGTTTTTATCCCCTTGATTTTATGTCACATTCCATAAATTTATATATATTAGGAGAAATTATTTTTGTATTTCACTGCAACAATACTAAAATATTCTGATTTGTTCCAGTTTAATAATCTAACACTGCTGTTTTGTAGTTTCTTTGTTCTTTTCTCAATATTACTTTTAGAGATAACATAACGTTTTTTTGTTTGTGTAGTCACCCAGAAGACCTAATGTCGAAAAATATTGGTTGATAAAGTAGTCAACTCAATTCCTACTATTACTTAACACTTTCCCTTTATATATATATATATATATATATATATATATATATATATATATATGGGTGTGTGTGTATATTCCCCTATCTATTCTTGGGGATACAAGTTGGCCTTGTAAATACCTATTTTTCAATTCCTTCATTAGTTCACACTCCCTTTATACTCTTATAACCTGTATACATTTTCAATCGTTAATAAAATATTTTTAACAATCCATTCAAGTTGAAATTCATTCTTTAAACTTTTAGTGAGTGAAACGTGATGTTATTACAGTTTTTTCGAATAATAAATCATTAATAAAATAAAATAATTAATTTTTTTTTTTATTTTGCAACTTAATATTGTGATTCTGTCATATGTACGTACATATTAATAGTAATAATTTATAAAAAATTAAAAATATATGACTTCTTATTTTCAAATTAACTTTAATTTACTCATTTTATCAACTGTATTTTTCTTGATATAAACTATTGGTTGTGTTTCTTCTAACTCTCAGAAAACCGATTCGTCGTTCTATGGTCGTGATAGAGTGTAACCGTCATTTAGCATTGCGTACATTAGATCTTTTCATTCTACATAAATACTCTACATTGGCACAGTCACCGTTACATTTATCAACTCAGTTCCGTTACGGGACAAGGTCGCCAACAGGTTGTTCACTTTTCCTTTCGGCCTTCACATTATAACTGATACTGTGGTTTAAGTTCTCCGTCTCATTACGGTTGCGTCATTGCAGCTTCTCACAAATATGATTTCAGTTTAGTTAGCCTCTAATAACAGTTGTGTTACAGCTTCTATTGTAAGCTGTAAGCTATATTAATGTTAATATAAGTTATATATAAGTGGTATTATATATAAGTTATATTTTAAGCTATATTAATGTAGTTATTAATAATAGTTTATAAAATATTCAATAATATTCTTAAAAATGTGTTTGTTTTATATAAAAAGGTTTTTACCTCCATAAAAAACTATAATATTCAAGATAAAACTGATAAAGTGTATATTAATGTTAAATAATTTCAATTGTTTTGTATGTGTGTGCGCGCGCGCGCGCGCGCGCACGTTTGTGTATTATATATATATATATATATATATATATATATATATATATATATATATATATATATATATATAAAATATATTTTCTTGTTTAATAATTTAAAACAACATAGGTTATTCAAATACAAGAATATTTATTAATTTATATTCAAAGCTTTTCGTTGGTAAACAGTACCAACATCATCAGGAATGAAAATTACAATAATGTAAAATAAATGAAAATACATTATTGTAATTTTCATTCCTGATGATGTTGGTACTGTTTACAAACGAAAACTTTGAATATAAATTAATAAATATTCTTGTATTTGAATAACCTATGTTGGTTTAAAATATATATATATATATCCTTGTATGTAGGTATTAGCTGTAAGATATGTAAGAACTCACTATAAGGAAATCAGTACTTATACTCCAAATATAATGATAAACTATGTGTTTCTATGTGTATTGAGTTTATAATTGATTATTCTTTATTTATTCCATCTATTGTTACTATAACATCACACACTCCCTGTATGTAGGCTATTTATATATCTTGTTCAACTTTTTAGTCTGTGATTAGTTTTTTATTTACCCTTATCAACTTCTTACAGCTCCTTGTAAGGCGTAGGATAAGTCAGATGTACCTGGGTGGGACTAAGGGAAGATGCTGGGCGTGATAGGAAATTATGGCTTCGTGTGGGCGACAGTCATAAACAAAACCTTCTTAGGAGAAGAATATGGAAGGACAGTCATAAACAAAACCTTCTTAGGAGAAGAATATGGAAGGACAGTCATAAACAAAACCTCCTTAGGAGAAGAATATGGAAGGATAGTCATAAACAAAACCTTCTTAGGAGAAGAATATGGAGGGACAGTCATAAACAAAACCTCCTTAGGAGAAGAATATGGAAGGACAGTCATAAACAAAACCTCCTTAGGAGAAGAATATGGAAGGACAGTCATAAACAAAACCTCCTTAGGAGAAGAATATGGAAGGACAGTCATAAACAAAACCTTCTTAGGAGAAGAATATGGAAGGACAGTCATAAACAAAACCTCCTTAGGAGAAGAATATGGAAGGACAGTCATAAACAAAACCTCCTTAGGAGAAGAATATGGAAGGACAGTCATAAACAAAACCTTCTTAGGAGAAGAATATGGAAGGACAGTCATAAACAAAACCTTCTTAGCAGAAGAATATGGAAGGACAGTCATAAACAAAACCTTCTTAGCAGAAGAATATGGAAGGACAGTCATAAACAAAACCTTCTTAGGAGAAGAATATGGAAGGACAGTCATAAACAAAACCTTCTTAGGAGAAGAATATGGAAGGACAGTCATAAACAAAATCTTCTTAGGAGAAGAATATGGAAGGACAGTGATAAACAAAACCTTCTTAGGAGAAGAATATGGAAGGACAGTCATAAACAAAACGTTCTTAGGAGAAGAATATTGAAGTTAGGTAGAGCTAAAGGAAGGACATAGAGATTCCTTGGTGCTTAGATTAGAGAAATCTTATACCATTGCATGCCTGAAGTACTCTTATTCTATGTTGGAGTCATTCTTAGGTACCTGCAGAAACTATTTAACACCTGTAGAAACTATTATAAGGGAGGGTAGATTCAATCAGCAAAGTCTAAATGAACAACAAAGATCCTCTGGAACTGCGAATTGCAGGAATCGCAAGGACAAGGTCTTTTAACTGAATTAGACCTAATCTCACCAGTGATGAGAGGTACGTAGAGGTTCCACCGCCTGCTACCCGAAACTATGATAGAAAAGGTTTGTTTGCAATATACGTTACTTCGTTAAAATCTACCACCTTAAATTTAATTTGAAAAATAAAACTGTCGACACAATTTCACAACAAATTTTAAAACATAACATCTCTCTTCCTACTTGATTTTCCTGTAGAAAGATGTTTTTGGAACAACAGACTTGAATAATATTTTCGCTACTACATTTACAGCACAGTCGTGACGTGAGAATTGTCGCTGAACCAGTTCCTTAACCGCGCATAACGTCCTTTTGTAAATGTGACCTTTTAGGAAATAAAATGTCAAAACGACATTTGTTTTGTTTCGTTTAAGTGTGCTTTTATTGTTATTCAGATCCATTTGTTCGTGAAGTTAAAGCCTTTACATCCAGCCTTGACATTTCCATTTCGTATGGAGAACATACACTACTAAACTATATCTATTATAGCCGTTGTGTCTTACTTTCGCTTTTACGACAAACATATGTGAATACTGAAGAGATTTTATGCGGCCTGAACTATTACAATACTTATACATTATGTTAGAACTGTGCGTTATTAAAATATAATACAACTATTAACAAAAATCCTTTACAATAAAAATATTGAAAAGAACCCCAATACCACAAAAATAATCAAAAATAACAAATAAGACAAGTTACTTAAGATTAAACCCTTATGTACATTTCGATGACCATGTCATCATCATCAGAGGGTCTTATTACAAAACACAATCTAGCACACAAGAATCTACACACAAGAAGGCACACTTCTTGTGTGCTAGATTGTGTTTTGTAATAAGACCCTCTGATGATGATGACATGGTCATCGAAATGTACATAAGGGTTTAATCTTAAGTAACTTGTCTTATTTGTTATTTTTGATTATTTTTGTGGTATTGGGGTTCTTTTCAATATTTTTATTGTAATATATTGTACCACTGTGCTCTTGATATTGTGTAAAAATCCTTTACTTTTACCTAAAGAAACAAATATAGATTTTATTAATTTTTATAATTTGTTAAATTTTCTTTTACCTTTTTTGAAATGTGTGTGTGTGTGTTTATGTGCGCTCACGCGCGCGCACGCGCGCGTGTGTGTGTGTGTGCGTACGCGTGCTTATGTGTGTAAATGTCTACCTGGTCGCATAAACAGTTTTTGATATTTAAACAATTTTAATATTTAACCTTGTAAATTATAATAATAAGTAAAGTTTAAAATTTTTTTTAATGTGCTTTTATAAGAAATTAAAATATTTTTTATAATTTAACACTTATTTCTTTCTTTCTTAACGCTAAAACATTTTTTTATGCGTTTTGGAATAACACTATTATGAAAACTTTATAATAATACTCTTAAAAAAAAATATTTTAAAGTTATTAAAGTGAGAAAAATATGTCCAGATGTATAGAAATATTTTCAGCAGAAGTGATTAATTGGAATTTTAAGTTCTAGATCGCGTTTTTTGCAATTAAAAGTTAAGTTGGTTATTTTACTCCCCGTTCAAGTATTCTTTCTCCACTAATATTTTCCTTTAGTTTAATGTATTCATGAATTTAAAAATATGTACATAACCTCTTAACAGAAGAAAACGAACGTAATTTGAATGACAACCAATAACGCGCATTATAATATTTGAGAATTACACAATTAGGTTTATAAATTCTCTAATGTCCAAGCAAAGTCTACGTTATTGGTTTCACTTATGTAATCCGTCATTGCATCGTTTGTAACGAAATGCGAACGTTCCATAGCGCCTTCTGGTGGCGAAAGTCGGTCGCTGAAGCGAAAATGTATTCTGTTATTATTACACAACGTCAGATAAACGTTTTATCTGATATCAATTCTGTCCGGCGATTTGTAAATGTCAGAAAATACCCGTATAGTGTTGCTTTACTTTCCTTTATAGTTTCTGCATCGGGTTTCTATAATGCCCCATAGTCTTTGCAAATTTTTTTGTTTTATTATATTTTCAACGAAGCCAAACATACAATAAGCTGTAATTTGTTAGTTGAAATCCAACACATGGTATATAAATAATTATAATGAGTGTGTACGTATAAGTATTTGTGAGTGAGTGTTTTTGGATGAATTTGTGTGTGTGTGTGTTTGTGTATGTGTTTGTGAGTGCGTGTGTGCTCGAGTTCGTGCGTGCATATTCATTACATTATGTGTTGCAATGTTTTTTTATGAGTTTGTTTAAAATATGTGTTTTTTTATGAAACATGCATTTTAAGTACTTGTGTCTTTTATAAGTATATTTACCTTTCATTCTATCTCTGTCTGTCTGTCTGTCTGTCTCTCTCTCTCTCTCTCTCTCTCTCTCTCTCTCTCTCTCTATATATATATATATATATATATATATATATATATATATATATAGCAGGGACCAGAGTTTATGAGAGTTACAACTTTCGAAAATGTTTAATAGGTCACTACAAAATGTTTAAAAGGTTAAAAGACGGTGCAAGGGCTATTGACCATGTCATCACCCTCTCCATTGCTAAAATGTAATAATATTCGTGTTCGATTTTGAATTAGCTTTATTTAGAATTACTTTAACTTTAATTGAATTTTAATGTTTGTATTTACTTCAAGCTACCAAATGTAGCTTTGTTTTTAAAGACTAATGTCATGTGTCTTTAAGTAATATATACTATATATATATATATATATATATATATATATATATATATATATATATATATATATATATATGTATTTGATTCACATTTTATTTCACGCCTATCATTTGGCCCCTCTTGTGATCTTTGAATGCAGGTATTGGTCGATGCATGCTCTTATTGGTCGATTGCATTTATTGGTATTTAGCTTATGTCGGATATTTTAGCAATGATCTCTACCATTCGGGGCTAGTTTCCCCTAAAAACGAACAAACCGTCGTTCCAAGATCTATCTGGTTTCAGTTAGTGGTTTCTGTCTTCTTCAGTACAAATTTCCATAAATATCATGACGCTCGCTTTCTGCGTGTAAGTTGACAGTAACGCCTCCTTGTACATACCATAACCTCTTTAATATTAAAGAAACATTTGGACATTTATTATAACTTTTAGAAACTTCTTGCCTGAAAATATAAATTTGCCGATAGATGGCGGGCAAGTTGGGTTTAAATACTCTATTTAAATACTCTATTTTATCTGTCTTTAGCTTACAGTTGGTATGGTAAAGTATAGAGGGCGAAATGGTATTACATTAAAGGAAGGTAATATGGCCAGCACTATGATTCATCTAATCGTCCTACCAAAGGTGTACATAAATAAAGCCTCCTAAATAACAAACACGTTTCATTTATCTCCCGATGTACATCTCGATTGCAAAGCCATCATCTTCAGAGGAAATGTCTACTATCCTAACTTATAGTCTTATACAAGGAGTTAGTCTTGTAGTAATTTTCACTGAAGATGATTGTTTTGCAATAGAACATAAATAAACAGTTTTTGTGGTTTAAAAGGTTTTATCTATCTATTAATAAAAATTACGTCATAGTTGGCCAAGTTACTAAGCCTACCAAAACGCTTGGCCCCTAACACTGATTTACTGGGCGAGCCAATCTGAGGCTGAAAAAAACAAAATTTCTTTAGCTCTACCCTTGACGAAACTCAATAGATTAAGGTTAAAAATCATTTGCTCTACCTACTTGGCTCAGCGGGCTTCTACAATATGTTTTGTAAATAGATTTTCCTCGTTTCACCATTAATGAAAAAAATTCTTGGCCTAACCATAGCTAAACTTTTACTGGTCAGTGTCGTGCGAATCTGTTATCGCACATGTTGCTCTTAGAACAAACGCGGAAATATTTGAATTTAGCGAGTAAAGAATGACTCTCGTAGAATAAATCTCATTCAACGAACACATTTTATTAAAATGACGAGAGAATGAGAGACTGCGGGTTGACATATATTGTCTCGTAGCGGTCGTAAAAAGTGCGCATTTGATAAATACGGGATAAATGTCCCCGCAATTTAATCTTAATTCCCTCATGTCGACCATTTATATAACTGCTGCATTTGAGGCATTGAATTCATCACGTCTGTACAAGAAATATCTCGTAGGCCTCTGTTCTGACAGAGTAACCTCTGCGAGTGAGTCTGATGAAATTAATTTCAGTTTGTCTTGCGTTCTGCTTGGCTACGTGTGTCGAATTGTCGTGCGGTTAATACTCGAAATATATTTGGGTAAAATAACCATAGTATGGTCGCATTAACGTACGATCGATTGGCATTTTGGTATATATTTATAAGCTTGTGACAGCAATTACCACCAAAATATTGTATTTGTTTGTTGTAATGAACTGAATGTTTACTGTTGTAAAACTGTAGTCTTTGGTTACACGTAATTATTTGTTAGAACGTGGTTCCGAGCCTATTTTCGTTTCATGATACAATTATGTCTGTAACTATGACAATTATCTATTGTTCTTGTACAGACGAAACTACATCTACAACATTGTTTGAAACAGTGAAACTAGAAACTATAATAGCGTTTATAATCACACAAATAAAAAACCACGATGATGTGTGCAACTATGAAAACAAAAATAACAAAATGATATCACAATATGAAGCTGAAACAACTGGAGCGATGAGTTATAACCAGGAAAATTAAAACTAAAAATTTAAAAAAATGTGTTTACACTAAAATTATCTCCTTATCTGCCGGTTCTAAATACCACAATCATGTTTGCTACATTTTAACAAAAAGCTACAAATATGTTGTAGTTTGGAAATAAACAAAAATATCAATGCTCATTGTAACCATTAAACTCAACCACAATATCGTTAGTAACTTATAAAGTAGAAAAACTAGGACGATGTGGTGCATCCACGGAATTAAACAAAAATATGATCATGTTTTTACTTTGAAACTAAAAAAATAATTTGATGTAACCATGAAACTGTAACTAAATGATTGTTTGTACTATGAAACTAAAATCTAGAATGAATGTGTTGTAACCACAAAAATGTTTAAAAAAACGCCAGTGACGTTTATAACTTGATTTTTAAAAAAAATAACAATAGACTGAAACAAATTAAGGTGAGTTTTTAAATATAGAATTAAACCCTAAAAGATGTCTTGAGCCATGAAAGTAAAAACTAAAAGATGTTTTGTAACGTAGAACTAAAAGTTAAATTATGTTTTTAATCATGGAATTAAAAACTGAATGATGTTTTGAACAATGGAACTAAAAACTGAAATGAGTTTTGAAACATTAAAGTAAAAGCTAAAATGATCTTTTGAACCACGGAACTAAAAACTGAAATAATGTTTTAAACCATGGAACTAACAATTAAAACATGATTTTAGCCATGATACAGAAATATAAACTAAAATAACTTTTGATTCATGGTACTAAAAACTAAAATTGTTTTTTGCACCATCGAAATAAAAAAATAAAAACTATGTTCTAAACCAATAAACAAAAACTAAAATGATGTTTGGCAACCAATGAATAAAAACTAAAATGATGTTATAAACCAAGGATCTAGAAACTAAATGATGTTTTGAACCATGGAGCTAAAAAAATTAATTGTCTTATGAACCACTGAACTAAAGTTAAAATGTTTTGAACCAAGGAACTAAAAAGTAAAACGATATTTTTAATCACGGAATTAAAAACTAAAATGAGTTGTGAATACGGTTACGTCCATTTGACGTAAGAGCTAAAATTATGTTTTGAAGCATGGAACTAAAAACTAA
The DNA here is from genome assembly GCA_036971475.1 of Prosapia bicincta. NCBI lineage: Eukaryota > Metazoa > Arthropoda > Insecta > Hemiptera > Cercopidae > Prosapia > Prosapia bicincta. Next base: position 2,993,660 of record JBAIZL010000050.1, read on the forward strand.
AATGGTGTCCCGCACAACTATCTTTACCTCATCAATTTATTTCTTTTAAATTTCATATTATTTTTCCTCATATTATTAATGTTCATGTTAAAACAATGAGATCACTCCCATTTTTGTGCAGAAGCTTTGGGAACGATTGTATTTGGACAGTCTGGGAAAATAAGAAATTACAAACTTCTGGAACAATTTTGATTATATTGTAATAAAATTCCCTTATTATAACTTCTAGAAAGGCGATAACATGCGTTACAACTTAACACCTATATTCGTACATTAGGTACAATTGATGACTCCGTGACGAAACTAGAAGCTTTAAAAGCCCTTTGCACAGGAGTTACTACGCGTCACTAAGTGCAGGTATTCTAATCGAAATGCTTAATTAAAACCGACCCGAAATGCAGTCGACGTTTATTTACATTCTACGAGAAGTGAGTTTATTTTTCGGAAACAGCCGTGGCCTCGGTGATATTTATTCCACCGCCATCCCAAGTATTGACATTTCGATGAGGTTATGGATGTTTTATGCGCTGCTTCCACAGAGTCGTCGTAAACATCGAATGTGCTTGCTGAATTTAATTGTCCCAGTAAACAACACGCAAGCATTAGCAGATTGGATTACTTTTATTTATAATTAATTCTTTTAATAATATATACGATAATAAACACATTGCTATTTATAAAACAAGTAATATATTAAAATAATTAAGTCAATTTCTACGTAGGCCAACAAACAAAAGTTTATTTCTAATGACTTTTTATTAAATTATGACAATTAATATAAATAAAGTAACACAACCTATAAAAAAGCTGTTCTACCATATAACCTATAACATAAAATCAGCTGTTTTATGAAATCATATGCTATCACGTATTTTAAGCCAAATGGGACGAAATAACTATATTGCACCTTTTGTAAAAAGTTTTTTTCCATATAAAACTAAAATTAATTCATTAATGAATTTAATTAATGAATGAATATTTTTAAAAAACTTTACTTATATCAGTTGTCATCTACTAAAATATTTAAAAAAATGTATTTAAACTTGAGTGGATAAATAAAAAGTATTTTTGAAATTTGAAGAAGATGTGTATAAGGAGAGTGTGAAGTAATAGAAGAAATTGAAAAATGATATGAAATAAGATAGTTTTATGGCGATGCATATTGCGTTGAAACACAACTTTTCTTTAAAACGAGTATTCCTTTATTGAAAGTGTATTTGAAGCAAATATCTGAAAGATTGAGTCACGTCCTGCGCCCGACTGGCTACTGCATAACACTGTCTTCTAGATACAGTATTTCTCTTGGCAACTTCTCTAGGGCTACCAACTTACAGGAAGGATTCTCAGTTAAGTAACTGTATTTTAGTCGTATTGTATGTGTTCCTGGTTTAAGTTCCTTGCCTAAACACTAATACAAGAAGGGGTTTAAGGTGCATCGGCAGAACCTTTGTAGTTATTCCACGATTTATTTTTGTAACTTATCATATATTGTTAATGATAATATTAAGAATTTAATGACGATGTAGTTCGACTGTTTACGGCGAACCTGCAATGAATCGAGACTTGAAAGAGTCAGAAATGAACGATTTATAACGAAATGGACAAAAGTAGAAGGCAGTAGATTAAGAGAGAAGGCAATTATCATGGCTTGGATATCTAAAGAGGATGACAGGAGATACGTGGTCCCGAAAGGTACAAGAGTGGATTCCAACTCCGCTGTACCATAACCATTACTGCACCATTACCATCACTGCACCATAAACCATCACTGCCATTACCGCAGTATAACCATTACCGTAGTATGGCCATTAGTGTACCATAACCATTACTGCACTATGACCATTAGTATTCCATAACCATCACTGCACCATAACCATCACTGCACCATAACCATTACCGCAGTATGGCCATTAGTGTACCATAACCATTACTGCACTATGACCCTTAGTATACCATAACTATTGCTGTACCATAAACATTACTCCACGATAACCATTACTGCACCTTAACCGTTACTTGATACCTACTGTTGCTTCACCTTAACCGTTACTTGATACCTACTGTTGCTGCACCTTAACCGTTACTTGATACCTACTGTTGCTGCACCTTAACCGTTACTTGATACCTACTGTTGCTGCACCTTAACCGTTACTTGATACCTACTGTTGCTGCACCTTAACCGTTACTTGATACCTACTGTTGCTGCACCTTAACCGTTACTTGATACCTACTGTTGCTGCACCTTAACCGTTACTTGATACCTACTGTTGCTGCACCTTAACCGTTACTTGATACCTACTGTTGCTGCACCTTAACCGTTACTTGATACCTACTGTTGCTGCACCTTAACCGTTACTTGATACCTACTGTTGCTGCACCTTAACCGTTACTTGATACCTACTGTTGCTGCACCTTGACCGTTACTTGATATCTACTGTTGCTGCACCTTAACCGTTACTTGATACCTACTGTTGCTGCACCTTGACCGTTACTTGATACCTACTGTTGCTGCACCTTAACCGTTACTTGATACCTACTGTTGCTGCACCTTAACCGTTACTTGATACCTACTGTTGCTGCACCTTAACCGTTACTTGATACCTACTGTTGCTTCATCTTAACCGTTACTTGATACCTACTGTTGCTGCACCTTGACCGTTACTTGATACCTACTGTTGCTGCACCTTGACCGTTACTTCATACCTACTGTTGCTACATCTTAACCGTTACTTGATACCTACTGTTGCTGCACCTTAACCGTTACTTGATACCTACTGTTGCTGCACCATAACTGTTACTTCATACCTACTGTTGCTGCACCTTAACCGTTACTTGATACCTACTGTTGCTGCACCATAACTGTTACTTCATACCTACTGTTGCTGCACCATAACTGTTACTTCATACCTACTGTTGCTACATCTTAACCGTTACTTGATACCTACTGTTGCTGCACCATAACTGTTACTTCATACCTACTGTTGCTACATCTTAACCGTTACTTGATACCTACTGTTGCTGCACCTTAACCGTTACTTGATACCTACTGTTGCTGCACCATAACTGTTACTTCATACCTACTGTTGCTGCACCTTAACCGTTACTTGATACCTACTGTTGCTGCACCTTAACCGTTACTTGATACCTACTGTTGCTGCACCATAACTGTTACTTCATACCTACTGTTGCTACATCTTAACCGTTACTTGATACCTACTGTTGCTGCACCTTAACCGTTACTTGATACCTACTGTTGCTGCACCATAACTGTTACTGCACCAAAATCATTACTGCGCCATAAGTGTACTGGATGTTTATCGTTACTGCACCTTAACTGTTACGGCACCCTAACCATATTGTAGCTTACCATTGGTGCAGTAATGCTGCACTATAACCATTGCTACAACACAACTATTCGTTGTCAATTATTTACAATATTTTACTAACTATAGTGTTTTGCGTATTGAATTTGTACGCGTGTATGTATTCTAGACACTGAAATGCTTCATGGAGGAGTAGCTGGAGATGATTAAATGAAAACGCTTGTAACAAAGAAGAAGTGGCGTGCCCTGCATTCTGAAGCTTTCACATTTACACAAAGTGCAGTTTGTTTAGACACTTGATTACAACGGTTTATTAACACAAGGAGTAGGTCTGTTTATAACAATGCTTGCAGGTGTAATGTATTTACCAGAGAGATACTCGCACATAGTGAATGTTATTTTCATAGAAATGTTTTATAGCAAGATATTTCTCAAAATAGCAATAGTTGGCTTACGTCTTCAGGGTTTTTTGTAAGCACTAATTTATTAATGTATTTAGGATAAAAAAGTTATGGATATTTATCAGGTCCGTTTCATACTAAGCTGTGAATTCTTCGACTCTCTAAAGAAAAATGTCAGTAAGTATGGGGTATTTCGCCAAGTAAAATAATAAATAAGTGAGATATTTTTTCAATTCCTTCTATTAGTTCACACTCTCCTTATATATATATATATATATATATATATATATATATATATATATATATATATATATATATATATATATATATATATATATTTACCGCAATATGTATTAATAAAGAAGTAAGACAGAATAATTAATTGTTTGTATTTATTAAAATTTATTCTTATAAGTTATTCTTGTATTTGTCTTATTTATATATATATATATATATATATATATATATATATATATATATATATATATATATATATATACCGCAATATGTATTAATAAAGAAGTAAGACAGAATAATTAATTGTTTGTATTTATTAAAATTTATTCTTATAAGTTATTCTTGTATTTGTCTTATTTCTTTATATATATATATATATATATATATATATATATATATATATATATATATATATATATATATATATATATATATATACCGCAATATGTATTAATAAAGAAGTAAGACAGAATAATTAATTGTTTGTATTTATTAAAATTTATTCTTATAAGTTATTCTTGTATTTGTCTTATTTCTTTATATATATATATATATATATATATATATATATATATATATATATATATATACCGCAATATGTATTAATAAAGAAGTAAGACAGAATAATTAATTGTTTGTATTTATTAAAATTTATTCTTATAAGTTATTCTTGTATTTGTCTTATTTCTTTATATATATATATATATATATATATATATATATATAGTTCACAATTTTAATCATTAATAAAATACTTTTTATTCGTCCATTCGAGTTCAAATAGATTTTTTTAATTGTAGTGGATGACACTTGATGTTAATGTAGTTTTTCCAAATAGTAATTCATTACTTAAATATAATGAATTAATCTTCTTTTATATGGGTGAAAAACCTGGGAACAAGGTATGCAATATAGCTATTTTGTCCTATTTTGATTAAAATAAGTGATAACATATTATTTCATAAAAGAGCTGATAGGTTATGAGGTGCAACAAATATTTTAACTCAAAGATTATTTTACTTTATTTATATAATTGCAATTATTTAATAAAAAGTAACTAAAATACATATTTTCTTGGTTGACCAAAGTAGATATTGACTTAAATTTTTTTTCTGTATATTACTTGTTAACGAAAACAGAGGCAAGAGTTCACAATAAAACATATTTTAGTAGACTGTGTTAATGTAAGCAATGTTCGTGCCCTTTTTAATTTAAAAGGGAGTTTAAAGGTGGTGCTAAGGGACGATGCCTCGGCCATTGACCGAGTCATCGCTTTCTTGCACCACTTGAAAATATTTTTTAAAATTTAATACATAAATATATATATTTTTTTAATTTTATTTATACATATAATTCTCTGTGTTTCTTTACTTTATTTTATATAAATTTATTTTCTGTTCTTGTTATTGTTATTGTTATTGAGATTTATTTATTGGTAAATTGTTACCTATTATTGTTTTACATATTATTTAGTTACTGTTATATTGTTCTTTGTTGTTATTTTGTTATTTAGTTTTTAAGAATTTTTTCATTGTTATATTGTTGTTTTTTGTTTTTTATTGTTGGTGTTTTATTTTGTTTTGTAATTTTTGTTGTATTTATTTATTTGTTTATTTATTAATTTATTTGATTTTATTTAAAACATTGCGTTCTTTGTTAGATTTTGTTTGGCGATGATAACCACAATTGGTTTTTCGCCAGGAAAAAAAAAATAAAATAAAAAAAAAAAAAAAAAAAAAAAAAAAAAAAAAAAAAAAACAGAGGCAAGAGTTTCACGGAGAGTATCTTCAACAAATTCACTCCTCGTTGTTCTTCACACTTTTAGGTTAAGAAATCAGAGGTAATTACCTTTAAGTAAATTGTAGTTAGATTATAAGTCACATTGTATCTTTTAAATGTATGTCTGTACAGTCATACATTTTAAATAGAGTAAAAAGACAGTCACTCAGTTTAAGTAGTCCTCCCTGCATTGCCCTACCTTATATCAGCCCCAACGAAATAAACGTCTTCCTAAATAGTCCTGATCCAGTATCTTAGCTGCAAGGTGTGTTAAAGATGTCAGGCTCTGTAACACCCCGAAGGTCACCGCTAATCGAATGAGAACGTATTGGTAACTATTGGAACATGCTTAGTACATCCTCGAAACATAACAGTAGTACGGACATGGCGTGCTATACTGTTAGTAGTAGTGGAATACCCCCTAATAGTCGGTTCTCGAGGAGAGTCTGTCTGTCCATAATTATGTCAGCTATAGAAATCCATCTCATAAGGATGAAAACACATTTTGAAGATATTGTTTCAGTTTTACTGACCAAATGTCGTTGAGACAACACTTACAATGTACATATATCGCTTTAACATTCCAGTTGTACAGTTTGTACGCGTCTCGTCTACTCACACTTTTCCCAGCACAAGTTTCAACCACTGCATTCACCCAGACGGCGCGCGAAATGTTACAGGTTTTATCGCGTGTATCCAGGGTGTGCTGCCCGCACCACCACGACAGCCCGGCGTTGACATATTTCTGCTGCTTCCTGACAAGGGATTTATGGTTTATATAAGTTGTGTGATTTATAAACAGATTTTCGGAACAAAACATTGTAACATAACGGATCGTTATCTGAACTAGAAAACCTTAATAATCTCTATGTATACAACTTTACTAAATAGATGTTGTATAGAACGAAATAAACGAATCATTATCGATGTCATTTTAACCATGTTCATGGTTATAAAAAGAAAACTGTTGAACAAACGTAATTATAATATTTTTAATAAACAAAATAATAATTTAATTTGCAATAATAATAATAATAATAATAATACAATATGGACTTCATTTTTATTTATAGGCCATGAAATAAAAAAATATCACCAAATTATTTAAAAATACAAATATCAAAATTGCATACAAAACTAATAACAAAATAATAAACTTAATAAATAACAATAACAAAACAATTAATATGCATGAAAAAGGTGGTGTTTATAAATTAGAATGCGAAAATTGTAATAAAGCTTATATAGGCCAAACCAAGAAAAAATTAAAAGAAAGATATAAAGAACATTTGAATGCCTACATTAATCCAGAAATATATAAATCAAATTTCACAAATCATTGTATTAACAATAAGCACCAATTTCCAAATATAGAAAATATGAGACTTATAAAAGAAATTAATAAGGGATTAAGAATGAATATATATGAAGCATTCGAAATATATAAACACAATAATAATAACAAATTATTAAAAGAACAAATACAAATACATTCTAAATTTGATACTATATTCAATGTCTATAGTGTTACAGAAACAAAATAAATTTGGCAATTTGTATAAATTTAGCAACAATTCTATTTCTAATTTAACATATGTTTTAGGCCTATAGCTTACATTATTGTAATTTTCATTCCTGATGATGTTGGTACTGTTTACCAACGAAAAGCTTTGGATATAAATTGATAAATATTCTTGTATTTGAATAACCTATGTTGTTTTAAATTATTAAACAAGAAAACGTATTTTATATATATTTATATGTATATATATATATACGAGTTAAACATATATATAACTATTTTAAAATATTTAAAAAACAAAAATACTTTCAATACATATATTATTCCATGTTATATACATATATACATGAAACCGTAAACAGAGATTAATTTTTCTTTTGATAGTTCAGTTATTATATAGAGGGTAGGATACTTCAACCTTAACCAAGCTAACTTAACAGTTCCTGAAGACAGGAGTGTCGACAAATATTTAGTTATTATTATTTAGTTTAGCTATTAGGTTTTCTTACACTTTTAGGTCAAATTTCGCATAAATGTTATGAATGGCCTTTTATTATCTCGTGTAAGTTTATACAGCATGAAAAAAATTGAATACAAATCTTTTAATTCTTAATTTTAGATTGGTAATACCACTAGATACAGAAAGTTGTAAACGGCAAAAAAAGGCATCCTTGATGAATTAATAGTGGGACGGAGGTGTTTTGTGAATTAGTCGTGTAAAGTTGGCACAACTTCTCCTGGGTGGAAATTTACACGGTTTGTTTCAAGAAAACTCCATCTCGTCCGGGTTTATTTATGTTCTTTGAAGTGCTCTCCTGATACCTGACTGCACGCACATCCCGAGGGAATTAGGCCTGTTTCACGTTTACGTCTTGTTTGTAATTAATTACACTGTTCTCCCAGAAAACACTTTGCTGGAAGCAAGAAAAAATGAGATTAAATTATCGCCCACCTAGTATCCTCCCAGTATAAAGATAACGTTGCCTAATAAATATTTTTATGTATTTTCAAATTAAATCTATCGGTAACCATTTCACATTGGTAGAAAGTCATACATCTTGTGAAATTTCTGATTTACTAGTTAAACATTGAGATCGAATCTCTTTGTCTGTTTGGGTGTTTGTAAGTATTTTGTTAAACATATTCAGTTGCAGTAAACAATTTATTTTAGTTTTTCAATGGTTTTCAGAGAAAGTCCAGCAGCTCGTGTAACGGGCAGTTACCGTTCAAGCCGGTTGGGTCATCGAACAAAATATCGATAATCAAAATTATCAATTAAACTATCAGTGAATCAGTCTAGATATAATCGTTAAAACCAATCGATTTATCGATATATCGGTACAGAATAATAAAATTTCCATTTATTATTAAGGGATGTTAGTAAGAATATTATAATCAGTAACCCCATGAAGAGAATTCGAATAATTATTACTTTTTAAAATAAATTTTCAAGGAATAAAAATTATAATTTACGTTTACAAATATATACATTTTTTTTATAAAATGAAAATTATTTTCTTCAAAATTCTCTTTCCAGAGAACTCAAGAATTTCAGCATATTTGAATGATTGGGTTTTAGTGTGCTTCTTTCTATCGATAAAACATCGCCATCTTTCTAGATAAACTTCTCATCTGGAACAAATGATCCAACAATTGGCAGATAATATCTAGTCAATTGCTGTAGGTACTACATTGGTTGTGAAATATCCTTCCAAATCTTGAATGGATTGTCCCCTAAACGTCCCTAACTTTTCAATCCCCCCCATCAACTGTTTCAATTGGAGATTTCGAAAGGGTTGATCCTTTCAACTCGATTCTCTCGAACAATCTCGAAAGTCGAAACCCCTCCCGCTATGGATAGTGATGCATGTTTGTATGACACATAGAACATGTTTTTGCTCACTCTAAATTTTATAAGAATAACATCTGTTAGTATCAGGCGCTTAACGCTTTATTAACTTATTTATGTCGCAAATTTCGTTTGCATTTAGCTTTACTATGCTTGTGGAAATCAAGGCTAAACCGATCTGTGTTCCGTGATTTTTTAGTAGCTTTATCGTCAAGATACAACTAAAAATAATTTTTAGTTTCTATAAACTCCATATCTCCTTGAAATATCGTTACACCGGATATGAAAATATCGGTGAAAATATCTGCAGTCCATCTCCGATATACTGCTTTTCGATGTCCCAAGCTTATTGAGAGCACGCCCTAATTTTCTCTTTTCCCATTTCAGTAAAATCATTATTCTTCCTCCTACCTGATTGCTCCGACCCGACCTTGTGTAACGGGTATACATTACATGTAATGGTATTTTTTAAATTTATATCAACTATAACCCTGCCAGAACCAACCCCATGTACGCAGTAACAAATCCTATGCGTACCATCCAACCCGGTATTAGTAGTTTTTTTTTAAATAGTTCGAGAAACAATAATTATAAAACAATGAAATCAACCAATTTTATTAACTTAATTTTCGTTTACTACAAGTACAAATCAATATGACGATAGTATTAACTTGTTTAATAAATAAATAAATATATCTTTTGATTGTTGTGCTGTATATCTTGACCTTTTTATCAATTTAATTTGGAGAACAACCACTCCATAGTTATATTTCCTAGACGTTTTCCCAGTTTGCCCTAATTTTCCACCTTTCCAAGTACCTCTGCCCGATTTCCTCGACCCTTTCTTATGTTTCGTTTTACTAAACGGTTTAATGGGTTTACAGATATTTAAGACCCTTAATAGACATAACCTTCATACCCTGCAGCCATGGAGCGATGTTTCCTCTGCTAAGTGTATAGAGGCTAGGGCCCAAATGTATATACCTCATGTCCCTTCCTGTAATCACTACACTTCCTAGTAATTCCTTGAGACTAATATTTAAACCATACCAACTGATTCCCTTATACCCACAAAGAAAGGCCCTTTCTAAGTAACATTTCTAATATAGCCTGAGTTATTCTTGAGCCCCAGTTACAACCCTAATCCGAAATGGTTGCAGTGGGCAAGTATGTATTCTTTAAGTGCAAAGGTCGGTAAGGGTGTCTAGCGCTTCCATTTAGCTCATTATCCAAAATAATCCAATTTTTATTTTAAATTCTCTTGAAATTTTATCTTTGTAATTAATTTTAACATGTTTAAGGTTTTCCAGTAGAATGCTAGCATTAATGGGAAATTAATCAATAGCTTTGTAGTAGGACATTACGGAGTGCGCAGCCTTATAGCTCGATCCATAAGGGATGTTGGAAAATCCTTAAAAACGTCATAATGCATTGCATGTTATATGCTTGTAACGTCCCATATGACAACCATACAAGCTTAATATTGGCTAAAATTGTGATAAAGTGACGTCATCTGAATTTAATGTTTACTAATCATTGATTTTAAATTCCTTTACCCATGTCGAAAATAAAAAATAAAAAAATAAGTTTAATTTATTTCAATTTGCAACAAAAAAATTAATAAAAAATCACACATATTTGTTTTATAAAACGAAATGTTTTACATCTATTTGAAATAAATATTTTAAAATGTATTATGTATGTAATATTAACTGTGTATTGTATATTTTTCAGGTAAGTCAAATTATTTCCTGAAGAAGTTGAAGTATAAAAAATAATGCAATTATGTAAGTATTTATTTTTACACAAACTCTAAATGAACAGCCACAGTTTATTTGTTTTCGTCTGTATTGGCATTTAGATAACTTACAATATCAGTGCAAATAGAAAGCGGTGTGCTTCTATTAATAAAAATATTATTTTTCATTAATCACAGGCATCATACGATCATTTATCATAGATGCATACAATACGTAGTAGATTAGATTCATATGAGAACACAGATCAAGCGAATATTCATGCGCGTCACAGAAGATTACGCAACACGTAAATCCTAAAACTAAAATCGTACAATAAATGTGCGATATTTTGTCTCAACATCTACAAGTAAGTTATGAATAAATCATTTCTTATTTCAGTTAACTTCTATAGAATCATCTTTTCCTTTATAAGTAATTACTAGTTATTACCAAGTGTTTAAAATTTGCTTTCGTAATAAAAGGTTTACGAATTGTTTTAATTATTACGGGATACAACTATATTTACTACTGTCACCAGTATGTTTGGCAGCACGTAATTCTGTTGTAATTCTGCCGGAAACAAATGAAAAACCAAGAATTTTATTATCTTGCATGGCTATTCGTTTTTCTAACTATACGGCTGCAATTATTGTTTACATATTATTATTATTATTACAATAAATGACATGTAATAAAAATGACACAGTTACATATAATTGTCTACATTTATGTATTGTCTACATATTTAAACGTTTTAGTCTGAACTTTTAAGTATCAGAATCTTTTTCCTTATAACCTTTGTCTTAATTAAACATCAATCATCCGGCAATATACAAGATCAAAGCAGTGATCTACCCTTCTGGGCTAGCATGGGTGCATTTTCATATAAATTGGCTGAGTGTGATCGTCAGTGTAAAGGCACCGACAAGATTACTGACGACGGGATTTCACGTTAATGTTCATGTCTACATCCACTTTATTCTATCCTCGAGACACTGTTGTAAGGCCTATACCTCGACACGTCCTATCGTTTCCTTGGCGATTTGGCTGTGCAATTATTTTATTCTGAGCAAATATTCTTGTAATTTAACGTTTGTAAATCAGTTTTAACAACACACACACACACACACACACACACACACACACACACACCACACACACATACACACACCACACACACACACACACACACACACACCACACACACCACACACACACACACACACACACACACACACATACACACACACACATACACACACACACACCACACACACACACACACACACACACACACACATACACACACACACATACACACACACACACCACACACACACACACACACACACACACACACCACACACACCACACACACACACACACACACACACACACACATACACACACACACATACACACACACACACCACACACACACACACACACACACACACACACACACACACACACCACACACACACACACACACACACACACACAACACACACACACACACACACACACACACACACACACAAACACGGATGCGCGCGCACGCACGTACAGACACATTTATATTAATAGAATTTAGTAATTCTATGATTCAACTCGTTCATTTGTATTGGAATTATTTTTAATATTATATAAATATGACTCTAAATATATAAAGCATATATGACTCTCTAGCTTCAGAGATTAATATTATCTAATGCAAAATCCGCTTTACTTGTAGCACTTCTCTCTGTCGAGTGTGGCGCTTCATGTGGACGCTGGGAGGTTTGACCCTCTGTAAAACTTTGCTGCATTCTTGAAATCCCAGTAGTCAATATCTTTTAGTAATAGCCAGCTTCTTCCTCTCTAGGTGTATCTCAAATTATATCCATAACTTTAATTAAATAATTATTAAATACTAAAACAAATGCTGACGCCACTATATTTAAATCATTATATATTTAAGCCTGGCTACTTTATAGTTAACACTACTCCTTGAACAATCGCTAATATTTAGAACTTAACGCTCCTTTAAAACACACCACTTGTCTGTTTAACTCGCCAGTGTGGGGATAGGAAAACCACTATAAGAAAAATCGTTAGGTTGTTTGCGCGTTGGACAGTCACTTCTACGCATACGCCAGGAGACGACACCCTCCTTGGAGACTTCAGTTTATCACAAAACTCTCTGGTGGCGGACACTGAGTTCGTTCTGAAAACATTAGCTATAATGTTGTATACTGAAAAGTTATTCAATTTTTAGTGTATACTTTCAGTCTTCTGTGTTTGATTTATAATAGCTTTTTCAGTTTCGTAATTTTTTAGTTTCTATTTATGATTATACTCTATACTCTATCATCAGCCAGCCGAACGTAAGCAGCCCGACTAGTATCACGTCCTTGTGGAAGCCTATACTAGATTCCCCTCTCCAAACCGAATTCCCCTCTCAGCTTCTTTCGCGAAGTTATTCTTCACAACGTGATTCTACTTTACTCTTAATTTATTATTCTAAAGTAAGTAAAACCACATAAACTATTATTTAAATCTTGATTTATATTTCGATTTTAAAGCAATCGTCTTCAGAGGAAATTGCTACACGACTCTGAAAAAGTATTATGACTTATATCTCCTCTGAAGATGATAGCTTTACAATCGAAATGTACATCAGGACATTCATAAAATCTTTATGCGTTTAAGAGGTTTATTTATTTATAAGAAAATGTACACTATATTTGTAAATCTATGATACACTAAATGCCCGTTGCTCAAGTTTCGTGGATATGCAGTTGTATATCAATTGTTTCTACCAATAAGAAGCTTGCTTACAACACCTCAACTAATTAGATAGTTTTTCAACCATTGGATAGATACCTTAACCAATGGGAGTACTTTACACTGTATTTTAGCCACTTCTCTATAACAAATCCCATCTGGAGCAAGAACTACATGTCTAGACGTACAACATGTGGTCAAACATTTTAACACATTTCTGCCCTAGAATGCCCTTGCTACAAGCTATGTCACGTTCCAAACTTTAACATTAGCAAATTATTGAACTCCTAGTTTGTACTGGAATTCGTGTACATAGGCGTGTTAAGTTTTGTCTCTATATTACAATATATTATCTAGTATTGTGTATAGTGTATATTTCATTAAGAGTAATACATTTACAGTATTTACATTACTTAATAAGAATTGTGTATTTCGTCTTTACGAGATACTTAATTGTATTAAACTGGAATACGCCGGTTTTGCCTGAATTCAAAAGTTTTGTCCTCTTGCATCGTGTTGCTCTAAATCGTACAAACTGTAGCATGTAATTTAAAAAAAAATACATTAAATTTTTTATATGTTTTTTTATACATTAAATTTGGCAATTTTGTATTTGTAATAAATAGGTTGTTATCATAAATAATATACACAACTTCTAATTACACATACTTTTATTCTAGTCTTATGTATATTTCGGTACAAAGTAGCCATCCTCAGAAAAACGAGAATAAATACTCTAGTACTGTACAGAGAGTATGTATTATCCGTATCCTTGGGGTGGTTACTTTGTAAATAAAATGTACATAATACTAGAATAAAAGTATGTGTGTTTAGAATTTGTGTATATTATTTATTAATGTTAAACCACAATAAATTATTAAAATGGTTAATATAATATAAAGTTATTATTATTATAATATAAAAGTAATAGGAAATAATAACAGAAACAACTGTGGTGAAATTTTCACTTTTATAAATAAATAAAACCTCTTCAATTAAAAGACGTTTTATTTATGTCATAATGTACATTTCGATTGCAAAGCATCTTTAGAGAAAATTACTCCAAGACCAGTCTTGTACAAAACTACAAACTACAGTCATGTAGTACTACTATTCCTTTGGAATAGAAATGTACATCAGGTAGTTTTTTTAAGAGGTTTATTTATTTATAAAGAATGATAAATAGTTTTAAGATTAATTTTATATTTTTTCACATTACAAAAGTTTAGAAATTTTACTATAGGTAAAAACAGATAGCATTATTGTTGGTCAGAATATTTGCACTAATATCACGTGGTGTCATGTGGTTCCCTATAAATCAACCGATCCATACAACTGTCATTTCCGTTAGCAAAGTCCAATACTGTGCCTTGACGGTTGTTCTCCTGATCAGCCTGAACAATAAATTATATTTTGTTGGTAGAATAGAATATAGTGAGGAGGGAATAAACGGATTTGTGGTGCGGAATAAGCCAATAATCAGTTTGCTGTTTATGGTTGGGCGTTCGTCGTGTAGAGTATAGCGATATAAACGAATTTAGGGCCTAAGATATCCAATACATTCACTATTATATGCTATAAATAAAATATAAAATAATTTAAATAAATTTAAAAATTTATTTATTGCAGTTGTTAAAATCGCAATTCTGTAATAGCTATAGGTGAGGTACTTCAAGCTAAATAAAGGTAATATTTCAGTAATAAAAACATAAACTCATAATAAATAATTATTTTTCTCATGTACCATCATCATCATTGAAAATAACTACACAAACTCTAAACTATAACGTATTAACCCCTAGGGTAATTCTAAAGACAGAAATACACATAAATTCCGGAAAACATTTAGAATTGTAAGTCTAATACTTCAACAAGTAGTGACAAAAATTTAAGTAAATTCCTACTAGAGTCAACAAAGAAAATACAATTTCATACTTTTTATTAAATAATTACAATTAAACCATTAAACAAAATTTATACTATATATTTTAATATACATTAAACTGCTACTCGTATATAATCCACTCAATTCCTGAATTTCAAACATATAGTCATTCAGTTCGAATCCAACTTTAAAACAAACTTTTTTAAATTTAATTAAATAAGAAATATTTAGGAAAACTGTAACATGAAGGACACGCATACGCATGCACGCGCACACACACACACACACACACACACACACACACACACACACACACACACACACACACGAGTGTAAACTAGTAGAACGAATTGAAAAATACATTACATTTTTGTATTTAAATACAATGTAAAATCAATGTTAGTTTTACTCTGTAAAAGAATTGATAAACCTTTGAAATAAAGTCTATTGTAGGGGAGGCTTATCAATAACACACATTTTAAATTCTGTTTTATATCTATTATGCTTTTGAAATTTTGTTAATCTGTTTGGGATATAATTTTAATTTGGAAGTTGGTCTTTGAGGTTTTCCTGTATACAGTTTAAAAGCTGCTAATAATTTAGTCACAAAACTACTTGTCCTTAATAGTCAATTAGAGGTAAATTTGTTAGTAGCATTATATACATCAGATTACATATATGCATAAAAGGATCCTTGATTAAGTCACTCAAGTTACGGAAATAATTACAGGGAATTATACACTGTACAGAAACTAGGCTAAACTTTTACAGACTGCCCCACTTGAGGCACACGAGTGACGTCACAGCCCGTCCCGTCCACCAGTAAGCCGCTTTGTCCCTGTATGCCAACGCCAGACAATGGAAGCACGCCTTTTGTGAACACTTGCCATGCAAAATATATCAGGCTTATACTAAATCTGTTTAGAATTGAAGCAGTTTTGCTGACGAAAAACCTGTTTACCTTGAAGCATAAGATAAATTTGTCAAATAAAGGCACTTTATAATCAGCTTATATAAAGTGAAATAATTCTTATAAGTTATGTTTTTTGTCTTACACAATAGGTTTTTAAAAATAATTTTATTTTTATAAATCTGATTATTTGTAACGAATAATTGTATATAGATTGTATTGGCAACGTTTACGTAATGAAATACCTATTGTAAAGTTCCAAGTACAACCTTATCTTTAAACATTCCAGTCTTATTTGACAAGTAAATAGACCTATAAATAATCTTTTAAGTACACATTTACTTTGAAATAATGCAATTGTATTAGGTACAACTTTTTACTGCCTTGGGGGGGGGGGGGGTTACCTGCCCCTTGTTCCCATTTTGAATACGCCTTTGAATAAAGTCTTTATAAACAATCAACTTGGTGCCACCGTAACTATAATTTTAATTTTTATAATTAATACGTTAAATTATGCAAAATGGCATTAAAAGATAAATAATATTTATTAGATAAATATTATAAATAAAGGTATTATTTACTATAAATACCTCAATACCAGCTTATGAAATGGTTTAACATGAAGTCTGTTCTTGCAACCTCCCTTAAGACTCATCAGGACGTCCTGCAAGCTCTATTACCAAAGGGGCTCTGAAGTATCGTTTAGTAATTTATATGTTGTAAAAAGTAAACAAGGATAATAAACAAACAATTTCTTATATCTTATATAATTTCTTTTTTTGTACGTTATACATTTTGTTTTATTAGTTCACACTCTCCCTATATATATATATATATATACATCTTGTTCAAATTTTCAACCGTTGATAAAATACTTTTTATTCATCTACACAAGTTCAAATATATTAACCTAAACTAGTAGTGGATGCCACTTGATGTAATACAGTTTTTTTGAAATATTAATGCAATAATTAAATTTAATTAATTTCAGTTGAAATAGGAGAAACATTTATCCCAAAGAACAAGATATGGAATAAAGTTATTTCGTCCCATTTGGCATAAAATAAGTGATAACATATGATTTCTTAAAGCAGCTGATTTTATGTTAAAGGTTATGTGCTAGAACAGCTGTTTCGACCGATAGGTTTATTTATATTTATTGTAAATATTTAATAAAAAGTAGCTATAATAAAATTTCTTTCTGGTCTTTAGTAGCAATTGACTTTGAAACTCTTTTCTTTATATTACTTGTTCTTGCTAAAGTTTCTAAAATACTAGTTCCTTTCTTTTTGTATTCAGTGTGTTTGCACAGTTTGTTTATCCGAATGCTACGATTTTCACATTGCGGATATAGTTCTGATGTTATTTACTAAACAATCTATAAAATTAACATTAATTACAAATATTTAACAGGCAATTAACCATGTATACGGAAATGTTACCTTATACCATGGAACAAAGGTCAATTGAGTACTAACCAGCACCTAATACATAATCTATATTTTTTCTCAATCGCGTTTCTATAACAAACTCATCATCATCAGTGAGTATAACTATACAAATTCTAAAGTATAACTTAGAGTTGTAGTTGGGATTGTAAACATTATTTTAGAGAATCATCCTTATATACGCTGATGAAGATGACTTTAACGTTGAAACGCGTGTGAGAAAATTCACTATCCATAGTGTTCGCTCTTACATAATTCACTTAAATTCGAATAATTACTGAGATGTCACGATCATTCTGTAAATCAGCAATCCATCTCCTTGCCTTCACACTTTATGCGTAGGAGAATCGTTACTTGCTTCAAGAGGTCAAGGTGTTTTGGAGATAAAGGGACGGGTTTGTTTCTGCCACTGTAAGGCTAACCTTATTCCTAATGTTTACTGGAAATTAGAATATTCACTCAAGCTGATTATATCTCTTAGAGAAGTCGTAAGTATTACTTTAAAACACGTACTTAATGTTAAATACCTGAATAAGCAAACATGTGGTTACAGTACAGTGGTTTAAAGTTAACCAATATGGTTGCAGTGGTCCAGCGACTTAGCATCCATACATTATAAATGTATGAGCTGTTACGCCCTTTGACCTTAACAGTTGCATTGCAATTTGTAACTGCTATCTCGTACATTCCTGAAAATTTTATGTGTTCCTTAAATACTTGGCTTGTTACAATATCATGTTTAAAACCTGGTATTTTAATGTTAAAACCTCATGAAGTTAAAATTATATCACTTTTCTTAATAAAATATTGTAATATTTTCTTGTAATTTTAAGTATAGTATCAGTGTGGTTAGTTTATATTACGTTAAACAGTTGATGACTTAGAAAACTGTGTTGTATTATTATCTGTTCTAAGATTAATGGGCATTCCTAATGTTAGAGTCGTTGTAATTTTTAATGGTTTCTCTTGTATTTTGTAAATATAAAGATTGTCTTCATGACTAACGGGACGATGAATCTTTTTATAGGTGTTAATTAAACATTGTACCCCTCGACGTTTACATCAGGTGTATTGCATAAACAGGTTGTCAGCCTGGTTACTGGTAGATCTGTTTAGCTCACGCGATGCCATACTTTTTTACTTCTTCCAGTGTTTGCAAATTAAGTCGGTTCCTTATGGTGTGTGTGTGTGTGTGTGTGTGTGTGTGTGTGTGTGTGTGTGTGTGTGTGTGTGTGTGTGTGCGCGCGCGTGCGTGCGCGTGTGTGTTATTTCTAATTTTAGTTGGCCGTCAGTAAATGAATTCTTGATTTGAGAATCTCCCTTAACTTTATAATCTCGTTACCAAAGTTCCTACAGGGTAGATCTTACATTTTACTGAGTAATAAAGACCTGTATATCAGTTATGGATTTATGAAATTTAAAAATATCATTTTAAAATTTTAATAACTTTAATTGTATTAATGTAATTAAAAACGAATGTTTTAGTCATAGGTTACTTACATACGTTACTTCACTAAATGTAATTTATTCCTAAAATATAGCCTAACGTTGTAAAAAAATACGGTTTGGGTTTATAAAGGCCATTTAAAAAATCCGGTTAAATTATTTGATCTTCTTCCAAAATATTTTCCCATCTTCAGTGGAAAGTGTGCGTTGAATCAGGAAGCTGGAATGTATGTGAAACGTTTTGAGTTGATACTAAACAAGCAACAATATCACCGGTCGATTGAATGTAATTTGGTCAAGTTCAGTGCTAAAATTGTTTAAAAATCCCAGAATATTAAAACAATAAAAAAAATCTAACCGGAGTTTCTGCAACTTATTTGTTTGGAAATCCGTTTAAAAGTCTCGCTGTAGAAAGTAACTTACAATATTCACGGAAATAAATCACAAAGAACGAATGAAGTGTCCCAAAGAGGATATATCTGTTTACGATAAAGATCTTCACGGATGCGGTAATTGTGTTGTTAAGGAACCTTTTCTGGTTCTCACACTCTAACAGTAATGGGGTAATAGAAGTGACACATTAGTCAACCTAAACAAATAAATCATGAGTAAGTCTGCGGTTTTTAAGTTATAGGAGGACAATGTCTAGATTTAACATACATTTACGGTTTCTCAACATATGAGTAACGTTTTAGACAACGGCTTCGGTTGTCGTGCTAACCAGATCATTAATGTAATTTCCCAATACTTATTACATCTCTTGTTGTCAGGACTACGTACAATGTTTAAGCAGGGCCACTGCGTAAACTCTAGTGAATGTGTTACAACCTGTTATTTTTCATTTTTATTATACCTCGGAGATTTTGTAACTTCGATTCCATAAATAAATAGGGCAACTGTTCACTCAGTCCATTGGGCATAAAACCAATGTTTTAGGAAGCGTATGCTCTAAATGCGATTGCTGTAATCTCACTATTCATTAGTATTTCCACCAGTATATTTTATTACACGACTTTAGTATCACAACAATATTATATTTGTTTGGTTTATTCTTATAATAATATGCAATTAAACATACATGAAGATATCACGTTTGTGAACTGTACATTTGTACATGTATTTTCGTGTAATCAAAAATGAACAATGGTGTATGGTTTACTAACAATTTCATTTCAATACTTGTGTACGAATTTCGATGAACAATGTTTACGAATATTTCTTATAGCAATTTTTTCATTACTATTAATTAAAAATAATCAATCAGTGACGTCATGAAGTACAAGATTAAATTTTTCTATTTATGAAATACTTGTAAAGCGAGTTTACAAAATATATGTTGGTGCTGTAGATATAAGCGAACCGTTGTGGACATAACTTGCAGCTGTGATTCCCTATTATAGGTGGATGATATAGACCGTGTGTTTAATGTTTGCAAAGCCTACTGAAAGTTTTAAACTCAAGCTAAACACGCTGTGTGGGTCTATAAACCCCCAACCCCCGGCGGTATAAATGCGGTTTGTTAATTATGTGGTTTGAACCAGCTGTACCCTAACGCAAAGATATTGATATTATGTTTTAATACATTGTCTTCGATAACCCTTCTAGATACAACGTTATAATGGTTTAAATTTAACATTCTTGTAAATATGAAATTAAATTGCACGTAATACAATTGTTTTCCACTTAACTTCATTCTAAACTCTTGGCAGTTCCAAACAAGGCGTTTTCTTTCCGTTTATACAGAGACGTGCTCGATAACTCTGCCAAGTTTGACTACAAAGTTTTTACGAACCTGAAGATATAAGTTTTAATGAGTTTGATAACTTATTTTTACAGAAAATTATTTAACATTTTTTTATTTAAAATTAATAACAGAAAATATAGTAATTTATTTACGTTAAAAGCGCTGCAGAATAAATTGGTAGTAACTTATGACAGATAATGTTTGTTTGTAGTTTTATACCGTTCAGTCATTCTTACAGCTATCATCTAAAAGGTAACTAGTTATTGTGAATACGTATAATATAGTGATCGGCATAAAACCGTTTGCTAGAGGGGACAGTTTGCGTCGTGATATCACTTGTGCGGTACCGGAATGTTCTATTTAACGGGGTCACAAAGAGGAGTGAGGAAGAACAAGAAAGGGTAATGCCATTAGGTATGACCAATGAGATAACGTTACATTATGGGGAGCATTGCAGTTCTGGGGATAGTCATGCCTATCTAAAGGAGACATCTAACGGGGTCACAAAGAGGAGTGAGGAAGAACAAGAAAGGGTAATGCAATTAGGTATGACCAATGAGATAACGTTACATTATGGGGAGCATTGCAGTTCTGGGGATAGGGATGACTATCTAAAGGAGACATCTAACGGGGTCACAAAGAGGAGTGAGGAAGAACAAGAAAGGGTAATGCAATTAGGTATGACCAATGAGATAACGTTACATTATGGGGAGCATTGCAGTTCTGGGAATAGGGATGCCTATCTAAAGGAGACATCTAACGGGGTCACAAAGAGGAGTGAGGAAGAACAAGAAAGGGTAATGCAATTAGGTATGACCAATGAGATAACGTTACATTATGGGGAGCATTGCAGTTCTGGGAATAGGGATGCCTATCTAAAGGAGACATCTAGCGGGGTCACAAAGAGGAGTGAGGAAGAACAAGAAAGGGTAATGCAATTAGGTATGACCAATGAGATAACGTTACATTATGGGGAGCATTGCAGTTCTGGGGATAGGGATGCCTATATGAAGGAGACATCTAACGGCGTCACAAAGAGGAGTAAGGAAGAACAAGAAAGGGTAATACAATTAGGAATGACCATTGAGATAACGTTACATTATGGGGAGCATTGCAGTTCTGGGGATAGGGATGACTATCTAAAGGAGACATCTAACGGGGTCACAAAGAGGAGTGAGGAAGAACAAGAAAGGGTAATGCCATTAGGTATGACCAATGAGATAACGTTACATTATGGGGAGCATTGCAGTTCTGGGGATAGGGATGCCTATATGAAGGAGACATCTAACGGGGTCACAAAGAGGAGTGAGGAAGAACAAGAAAGGGTAATGCAATTAGGTATGACCAATGAGATAACGTTACATTATGGGGAGCATTGCAGTTCTGGGAATAGGGATGCCTATCTAAAGGAGACATCTAACGGGGTCACAAAGAGGAGTGACCTCCTTGTACGAGGAAGAACAAGAAAGGGTAGTACAATTAGGTATGACCAATGAGATAACGTTACGTCATGGGGAAAATTGCAGTTCTGGGGATAGGGATGCCTATCTGAAGTAGACATCTAACGGGGTCATAAACAGGAGTGAGGAAGAACAAGAAAGGGTAATGAAATTAGGTATGACCAATGAGATAACGTTACGTTATTGGGAACATTGCAGTTCTGGGGATAGGGATGCCTATCTAAAGGAGACATCTAACGGGGTCACAAAGAGGAGTGACCTCCTTGTACGAGGAAGAACAAGAAAGGGTAATGCAATTAGGTATGACCAATGAGATAACGTTACATTATGGGGAGCATTGCAGTTCTGGGGATAGGGATGCCTATAAGAAGGAGACATCTAACGGCGTCACAAAGAGGAGTAAGGAAGAACAAGAAAGGGTAATACAATTAGGAATGACCATTGAGATAACGTTACGTTATTGGGAACATTGCAGTTCTGGGGATAGGGATGCCTATCTAAAGGAGACATCTAACGGGGTCACAAAGAGGAGTGACCTCCTTGTACGAGGAAGAACAAGAAAGGGTAATGCAATTAGGTATGACCAATGAGATAACGTTACATTATGGGGAGCATTGCAGTTCTGGGAATAGGGATGCCTATCTAAAGGAGACATCTAACGGGGTCACAAAGAGGAGTGACCTCCTAGTACGAGGAAGAACAAGAAAGGGTAATGCAATTAGGTATGGCCAATGAGATAACGTTACATTATGGGGAGCATTGCAGTTCTGGGAATAGGGATGCCTATCTAAAGGAGACATCTAACGGGGTCATAAAGAGGAGTGAGGAAGAACAAGAAAGGGTAATGCAATTAGGTATGACCAATGAGATAACGTTACATTATGGGGAGCATTGCAGTTCTGGGAATAGGGATGCCTATCTAAAGGAGACATCTAACGGGGTCACAAAGAGGAGTGAGGAAGAACAAGAAAGGGTAATGCAATTAGGTATGACCATTGAGATAACGTTACATTATGGGGAGCATTGCAGTTCTGGGGATAGGGATGCCTATCTGAAGGAGACATCTAACGGGGTCACAAAGAGGAGTGAGGAAGAACAAGAAAGGGTAATGCAATTAGGTATGACCAATGAGATAACGTTACATTATGGGGAGCATTGCAGTTCTGGGGATAGGGATGCCTATATGAAGGAGACATCTAACGGCGTCACAAAGAGGAGTAAGGAAGAACAAGAAAGGGTAGTACAATTAGGAATGACCAATGAGATAACGTTACGTCATAGGGAATATTGCAGTTCTGGGGATAGGGATGCCTATCTAAAGGAGACATCTAACGGGGTCACAAAGAGGAGTAAGGAAGAACAAGAAAGGGTAATACAATTAGGAATGACCATTGAGATAACGTTACGTTATTGGGAACATTGCAGTTCTGGGGATAGGGATGCCTATCTAAAGGAGACATCTAACGGGGTCACAAAGAGGAGTGACCTCCTTGTACGAGGAAGAACAAGAAAGGGTAATGCAATTAGGTATGACCAATGAGATAACGTTACATTATGGGGAGCATTGCAGTTCTGGGAATAGGGATGCCTGTATGAAGGAGACATCTAACGGCGTCACAAAGAGGAGTAAGGAAGAACAAGAAAGGGTAATACAATTAGGAATGACCATTGAGATAACGTTACGTTATTGGGAACATTGCAGTTCTGGGGATAGGGATGCCTATCTAAAGGAGACATCTAACGGGGTCACAAAGAGGAGTGACCTCCTTGTACGAGGAAGAACAAGAAAGGGTAATGCAATTAGGTATGACCAATGAGATAACGTTACATTATGGGGAGCATTGCAGTTCTGGGAATAGGGATGCCTATCTAAAGGAGACATCTAACGGGGTCACAAAGAGGAGTGAGGAAGAACAAGAAAGGGTAATGCAATTAGGTATGACCAGCGAGATAACGTTACATTATGGGAAGCATTGCAGTTCTGGGGATAGGGATGCCTATATGAAGGAGACATCTAACGGGGTCACAAAGAGGAGTGAGGAAGAACAAGAAAGGGTAATGCAATTAGGTATGACCAATGAGATAACGTTACATTATGGGGAGCATTGCAGTTCTGGGGATAGGGATGCCTATATGAAGGAGACATCTAACGGGGTCACAAAGAGGAGTGAGGAAGAACAAGAAAGGGTAATGCAATTAGGTATGACCAATGAGATAACGTTACATTATGGGGAGCATTGCAGTTCTGGGGATAGGGATGCGTATATGAAGGAGACATCTAACGGGGTCACAAAGAGGAGGGAGGAAGAACAAGAAAGGGTAATGCAATTAGGTATGACCAATGAGATAACGTTACATTATGGGGAGCATTGCAGTTCTGGGGATAGGGATGCCTATATGAAGGAGACATCTAACGGGGTCACAAAGAGGAGTGAGGAAGAACAAGAAAGGGTAATGCAATTAGGTATGACCAATGAGATAACGTTACATTATGGGGAGCATTGCAGTTCTGGGAATAGGGATGCCTATCTAAAGGAGACATCTAACGGGGTCACAAAGAGGAGTGAGGAAGAACAAGAAAGGGTAATGCAATTAGGTATGACCAATGAGATAACGTTACATTATGGGGAGCATTGCAGTTCTGGGAATAGGGATGCCTATCTAAAGGAGACATCTAACGGGGTCACAAAGAGGAGTGAGGAAGAACAAGAAAGGGTAATGCAATTAGGTATGACCAATGAGATAACGTTACATTATGGGGAGCATTGCAGTTCTGGGAATAGGGATGCCTATCTAAAGGAGACATCTAACGGGGTCACAAAGAGGAGTGAGGAAGAACAAGAAAGGGTAATGCAATTAGGTATGACCAATGAGATAACGTTACATTATGGGGAGCATTGCAGTTCTGGGGATAGGGATGCCTATCTAAAGGAGACATCTAACGGGGTCACAGAGAGGAGTGAGGAAAAACAAGAAAGGGTAATGCAATTAGGTATGACCAATGAGATAACGTTACATTATGGGGAGCATTGCAGTTCTGGGGATAGGGATGCCTATATGAAGGAGACATCTAACGGCGTCACAAAGAGGAGTAAGGAAGAACAAGAAAGGGTAATACAATTAGGAATGACCATTGAGATAACGTTACGTTATTGGGAACATTGCAGTTCTGGGGATAGGGATGCCTATCTAAAGGAGACATCTAACGGGGTCACAAAGAGGAGTGGCCTCCTTGTACGAGGAAGAACAAGAAAGGGTAATGCAATTAGGTATGACCAATGAGATAACGTTTCATTATGAGGAGCATTGCAGTTCTGGGAATAAGGATGCCTATCTAAAGGAGACATCTAACGGGGTCACAAAGAGGAGTGACCTCCTTGTACGAGGAAGAACAAGAAAGGGTAATGCAATTAGGTATGACCAATGAGATAACGTTACATTATGGGGAGCATTGCAGTTCTGGGAATAGGGATGCCTATATAAAGGAGACATCTAACGGGGTCACAAAGAGGAGTGAGGAAGAACAAGAAAGGGTAATGCAATTAGGTATGACCAATGAGATAACGTTACATTATGGGGAGCATTGCAGTTCTGGGGATAGGGATGCCTATATGAAGGAGACATCTAACGGGGTCACAAAGAGGAGTGAGGAAGAACAAGAAAGGGTAATGCAATTAGGTATGACCAATGAGATAACGTTACATTATGGGGAGCATTGCAGTTCTGGGAATAGGGATGCCTATCTAAAGGAGACATCTAACGGGGTCACAAAGAGGAGTGAGGAAGAACAAGAAAGGGTAATGCAATTAGGTATGACCAATGAGATAACGTTACATTATGGGGAGCATTGCAGTTCTGGGAATAGGGATGCCTATCTAAAGGAGACATCTAACGGGGTCACAAAGAGGAGTGAGGAAGAACAAGAAAGGGTAATGCAATTAGGTATGACCAATGAGATAACGTTACATTATGGGGAGCATTGCAGTTCTGGGGATAGGGATGCCTATATGAAGGAGACATCTAACAGGGTCACAAAGAGGAGTGACCTCCTTGTACGAGGAAGAACAAGAAAGGGTAATGCAATTAGGTATGACCAATGAGATAACGTTACATTATGGGGAGCATTGCAGTTCTGGTAATAGGGATGCCTATCTAAAGGAGACATCTAACGGGGTCACAAAGAGGAGTGAGGAAGAACAAGAAAGGGTAATGCAATTAGGTATGACCAATGAGATAACGTTACATTATGGGGAGCATTGCAGTTCTGGGGATAGGGATGCCTATATGAAGGAGACATCTAACGGCGTCACAAAGAGGAGTAAGGAAGAACAAGAAAGGGTAGTACAATTAGGAATGACCAATGAGATAACGTTACGTCATAGGGAATATTGCAGTTCTGGGGATAGGGATGCCTATCTAAAGGAGACATCTAACGGGGTCACAAAGAGGAGTAAGGAAGAACAAGAAAGGGTAATGCAATTAGGAATGACCATTGAGATAACGTTACGTTATTGGGAACATTGCAGTTCTGGGGATAGGGATGCCTATCTAAAGGAGACATCTAACGGGGTCACAAAGAGGAGTGACCTCCTTGTACGAGGAAGAACAAGAAAGGGTAATGCAATTAGGTATGACCAATGAGATAACGTTACATTATGGGGAGCATTGCAGTTCTGGGGATAGGGATGCCTATATGAAGGAGACATCTAACGGCGTCACAAAGAGGAGTGAGGAAGAACAAGAAAGGGTAATACAATTAGGAATGACCATTGAGATAACGTTACGTTATTGGGAACATTGCAGTTCTGGGGATAGGGATGCCTATCTAAAGGAGACATCTAACGGGGTCACAAAGAGGAGTGACCTCCTTGTACGAGGAAGAACAAGAAATGGTAATGCAATTAGGTATGACCAATGAGATAACGTTACATTATGGGGAGCATTGCAGTTCTGGGGATAGGGATGCCTATATGAAGGAGACATCTAACGGCGTCACAAAGAGGAGTGAGGAAGAACAAGAAAGGGTAATACAATTAGGAATGACCATTGAGATAACGTTACGTTATTGGGAACATTGCAGTTCTGGGGATAGGGATGCCTATCTAAAGGAGACATCTAACGGGGTCACAAAGAGGAGTGACCTCCTTGTACGAGGAAGAACAAGAAAGGGTAATGCAATTAGGTATGACCAATGAGATAACGTTACATTATGAGGAGCATTGTAGTTCTGGGAATAAGGATGCCTATCTAAAGGAGACATCTAACGGGGTCACAAAGAGGAGTGACCTCCTTGTACGAGGAAGAACAAGAAAGGGTAATGCAATTAGGTATGACCAATGAGATAACGTTACATTATGGGGAGCATTGCAGTTCTGGGAATAGGGATGCCTATCTAAAGGAGACATCTAACGGGGTCACAAAGAGGAGTGAGGAAGAACAAGAAAGGGTAATGCAATTAGGTATGACCAATGAGATAACGTTACATTATGGGGAGCATTGCAGTTCTGGGGATAGGGATGCCTATATGAAGGAGACATCTAACGGGGTCACAAAGAGGAGTGAGGAAGAACAAGAAAGGGTAATGCAATTAGGTATGACCAATGAGATAACGTTACATTATGGGGAGCATTGCAGTTCTGGGAATAGGGATGCCTATCTAAAGGAGACATCTAACGGGGTCACAAAGAGGAGTGAGGAACAACAAGAAAGGGTAATGCAATTAGGTATGACCAATGAGATAACGTTACATTATGGGGAGCATTGCAGTTCTGGGAATAGGGATGCCTATCTAAAGGAGACATCTAACGGGGTCACAAAGAGGAGTGAGGAAGAACAAGAAAGGGTAATGCAATTAGGTATGACCAATGAGATAACGTTACATTATGGGGAGCATTGCAGTTCTGGGAATAGGGATGCCTATCTAAAGGAGACATCTAACGGGGTCACAAAGAGGAGTGAGGAAGAACAAGAAAGGGTAATGCAATTAGGTATGACCAATGAGATAACGTTACATTATGGGGAGCATTGCAGTTCTGGGGATAGCGATGCCTATATGAAGGAGACATCTAACGGCGTCACAAAGAGGAGTAAGGAAGAACAAGAAAGGGTAATACAATTAGGAATGACCATTGAGATAACGTTACGTTATTGGGAACATTGCAGTTCTGGGGATAGGGATGCCTATCTAAAGGAGACATCTAACGGGGTCACAAAGAGGAGTGACCTCCTTGTACGAGGAAGAACAAGAAAGGGTAATGCAATTAGGTATGACCAATGAGATAACGTTACATTATGAGGAGCATTGCAGTTCTGGGAATAAGGATGCCTATCTAAAGGAGACATCTAACGGGGTCACAAAGAGGAGTGACCTCCTTGTACGAGGAAGAACAAGAAAGGGTAATGCAATTAGGTATGACCAATGAGATAACGTTACATTATGGGGAGCATTGCAGTTCTGGGAATAGGGATGCCTATCTAAAGGAGACATCTAACGGGTTCACAAAGAGGAGTGAGGAAGAACAAGAAAGGGTAATGCAATTAGGTATGACCAATGAGATAACGTTACATTATGGGGAGCATTGCAGTTCTGGGGATAGGGATGCCTATCTAAAGGAGACATCTAACGGGGTCACAAAGAGGAGTGAGGTAGAACAAGAAAGGGTAATGCAATTAGGTATGACCAATGAGATAACGTTACATTATGGGGACCATTGCAGTTCTGGGGATAGTCATGCCTATCTAAAGGAGACATCTAACGGGGTCACAAAGAGGAGTGAGGAAGAACAAGAAAGGGTAATGCAATTAGGTATGACCAATGAGATAACGTTACATTATGGGGAGCATTGCAGTTCTGGGGATAGGGATGCCTATATGAAGGAGACATCTAACGGGGTCACAAAGAGGAGTAAGGAAGAACAAGAAAGGGTAGTACAATTAGGAATGACCAATGAGATAACGTTACGTCATAGGGAATATTGCAGTTCTGGGGATAGGGATGCCTATCTAAAGGAGACATCTAACGGGGTCACAAAGAGGAGTAAGGAAGAACAAGAAAGGGTAATACAATTAGGAATGACCATTGAGATAACGTTACGTTATTGGGAACATTGCAGTTCTGGGGATAGGGATGCCTATCTAAAGGAGACATCTAACGGGATCACAAAGAGGAGTGACCTCCTTGTACGAGGAAGAACAAGAAAGGGTAATGCAATTAGGTATGACCAATGAGATAACGTTACATTATGAGGAGCATTGCAGTTCTGGGAATAAGGATGCCTATCTAAAGGAGACATCTAACGGGGTCACAAAGAGGAGTGACCTCCTTGTACGAGGAAGAACAAGAAAGGGTAATGCAATTAGGTATGACCAATGAGATAACGTTACATTATGGGGAGCATTGCAGTTCTGGGAATAGGGATGCCTATCTAAAGGAGACATCTAACGGGTTCACAAAGAGGAGTGAGGAAGAACAAGAAAGGGTAATGCAATTAGGTATGACCAATGAGATAACGTTACATTATGGGGAGCATTGCAGTTCTGGGGATAGGGATGCCTATCTAAAGGAGACATCTAACGGGGTCACAAAGAGGAGTGAGGTAGAACAAGAAAGGGTAATGCAATTAGGTATGACCAATGAGATAACGTTACATTATGGGGACCATTGCAGTTCTGGGGATAGTCATGCCTATCTAAAGGAGACATCTAACGGGGTCACAAAGAGGAGTGAGGAAGAACAAGAAAGGGTAATGCAATTAGGTATGACCAATGAGATAACGTTACATTATGGGGAGCATTGCAGTTCTGGGGATAGGGATGCCTATATGAAGGAGACATCTAACGGGGTCACAAAGAGGAGTAAGGAAGAACAAGAAAGGGTAGTACAATTAGGAATGACCAATGAGATAACGTTACGTCATAGGGAATATTGCAGTTCTGGGGATAGGGATGCCTATCTAAAGGAGACATCTAACGGGGTCACAAAGAGGAGTAAGGAAGAACAAGAAAGGGTAATACAATTAGGAATGACCATTGAGATAACGTTACGTTATTGGGAACATTGCAGTTCTGGGGATAGGGATGCCTATCTAAAGGAGACATCTAACGGGGTCACAAAGAGGAGTGACCTCCTTGTACGAGGAAGAACAAGAAAGGGTAATGCAATTAGGTATGACCAATGAGATAACGTTACATTATGGGGAGCATTGCAGTTCTGGGAATAGGGATGCCTATATGAAGGAGACATCTAACGGCGTCACAAAGAGGAGTAAGGAAGAACAAGAAAGGGTAATACAATTAGGAATGACCATTGAGATAACGTTACGTTATTATGAACATTGCAGTTCTGGGGATAGGGATGCCTATCTAAAGGAGACATCTAACGGGGTCACAAAGAGGAGTGAGGAAGAACAAGAAAGGGTAATGCAATTAGGTATGACCAATGAGATAACGTTACATTATGGGGAGCATTGCAGTTCTGGGAATAGGGATGCCTATCTAAAGGAGACATCTAACGGGGTCACAAAGAGGAGTGAGGAAGAACAAGAAAGGGTAATGCAATTAGGTATGACCAATGAGATAACGTTACATTATGGGGAGCATTGCAGTTCTGGGAATAGGGATGCCTATCTAAAGGAGTCATCTAACGGGGTCACAAAGAGGAGTGAGGAAGAACAAGAAAGGGTAATGCAATTAGGTATGACCAATGAGATAACGTTACATTATGGGGAGCATTGCAGTTCTGGGGATAGGGATGCCTATCTAAAGGAGACATCTAACGGGGTCACAGAGAGGAGTGAGGAAGAACAAGAAAGGGTAATGCAATTAGGTATGACCAATGAGATAACGTTACATTATGGGGAGCATTGCAGTTCTGGGGATAGGGATGCCTATATGAACGAGACATCTAACGGCGTCACAAAGAGGAGTAAGGAAGAACAAGAAAGGGTAATACAATTAGGAATGACCATTGAGATAACGTTACGTTATTGGGAACATTGCAGTTCTGGGGATAGGGATGCCTATCTAAAGGAGACATCTAACGGGGTCACAAAGAGGAGTGACCTCCTTGTACGAGGAAGAACAAGAAAGGGTAATGCAATTAGGTATGACCAATGAGATAACGTTACATTATGAGGAGCATTGCAGTTCTGGGAATAAGGATGCCTATCTAAAGGAGACATCTAACGGGGTCACAAAGAGGAGTGACCTCCTTGTACGAGGAAGAACAAGAAAGGGTAATGCAATTAGGTATGACCAATGAGATAACGTTACATTATGGGGAGCATTGCAGTTCTGGGAATAGGGATGCCTATCTAAAGGAGACATCTAACGGGGTCACAAAGAGGAGTGAGGAAGAACAAGAAAGGGTAATGCAATTAGGTATGACCAATGAGATAACGTTACATTATGGGGAGCATTGCAGTTCTGGGGATAGGGATGCCTATATGAAGGAGACATCTAACGGCGTCACAAAGAGGAGTGAGGAAGAACAAGAAAGGGTAATACAATTAGGAATGACCATTGAGATAACGTTACGTTATTGGGAACATTGCAGTTCTGGGGATAGGGATGCCTATCTAAAGGAGACATCTAACGGGGTCACAAAGAGGAGTGACCTCCTTGTACGAGGAAGAACAAGAAAGGGTAATGCAATTAGGTATGACCAATGAGATAACGTTACATTATGGGGAGCATTGCAGTTCTGGGGATAGGGATGCCTATATGAAGGAGACATCTAACGGCGTCACAAAGAGGAGTGAGGAAGAACAAGAAAGGGTAATACAATTAGGAATGACCATTGAGATAACGTTACGTTATTGGGAACATTGCAGTTCTGGGGATAGGGATGCCTATCTAAAGGAGACATCTAACGGGGTCACAAAGAGGAGTGACCTCCTTGTACGAGGAAGAACAAGAAAGGGTAATGCAATTAGGTATGACCAATGAGATAACGTTACATTATGAGGAGCATTGCAGTTCTGGGAATAAGGATGCCTATCTAAAGGAGACATCTAACGGGGTCACAAAGAGGAGTGACCTCCTTGTACGAGGAAGAACAAGAAAGGGTTATGCAATTAGGTATGACCAATGAGATAACGTTACATTATGGGGAGCATTGCAGTTCTGGGAATAGGGATGCCTATCTAAAGGAGACATCTAACGGGGTCACAAAGAGGAGTGAGGAAGAACAAGAAAGGGTAATGCAATTAGGTATGACCAATGAGATAACGTTACATTATGGGGAGCATTGCAGTTCTGGGGATAGGGATGCCTATATGAAGGAGACATCTAACGGGGTCACAAAGAGGAGTGAGGAAGAACAAGAAAGGGTAATGCAATTAGGTATGACCAATGAGATAACGTTACATTATGGGGAGCATTGCAGTTCTGGGAATAGGGATGCCTGTCTAAAGGAGACATCTAACGGGGTCACAAAGAGGAGTGAGGAACAACAAGAAAGGGTAATGCAATTAGGTATGACCAATGAGATAACGTTACATTATGGGGAGAATTGCAGTTCTGGGAATAGGGATGCCTATCTAAAGGAGACATCTAACGGGGTCACAAAGAGGAGTGAGGAAGAACAAGAAAGGGTAATGCAATTAGGTATGACCAATGAGATAACGTTACATTATGGGGAGCATTGCAGTTCTGGGAATAGGGATGCCTATCTAAAGGAGACATCTAACGGGGTCACAAAGAGGAGTGAGGAAGAACAAGAAAGGGTAATGCAATTAGGTATGACCAATGAGATAACGTTACATTATGGGGAGCATTGCAGTTCTGGGGATAGGGATGCCTATATGAAGGAGACATCTAACGGCGTCACAAAGAAGAGTAAGGAAGAACAAGAAAGGGTAATACAATTAGGAATGACCATTGAGATAACGTTACGTTATTGGGAACATTGCAGGTCTGGGGATAGGGATGCCTATCTAAAGGAGACATCTAACGGGGTCACAAAGAGGAGTGACCTCCTTGTACGAGGAAGAACAAGAAAGGGTAATGCAATTAGGTATGACCAATGAGATAACGTTACATTATGAGGAGCATTGCAGTTCTGGGAATAAGGATGCCTATCTAAAGGAGACATCTAACGGGGTCACAAAGAGGAGTGACCTCCTTGTACGAGGAAGAACAAGAAAGGGTAATGCAATTAGGTATGACCAATGAGATAACGTTACATTATGGGGAGCATTGCAGTTCTGGGAATAGGGATGCCTATCTAAAGGAGACATCTAACGGGTTCACAAAGAGGAGTGAGGAAGAACAAGAAAGGGTAATGCAATTAGGTATGACCAATGAGATAACGTTACATTATGGGGAGCATTGCAGTTCTGGGGATAGGGATGCCTATCTAAAGGAGACATCTAACGGGGTCACAAAGAGGAGTGAGGTAGAACAAGAAAGGGTAATGCAATTAGGTATGACCAATGAGATAACGTTACATTATGGGGACCATTGCAGTTCTGGGGATAGTCATGCCTATCTAAAGGAGACATCTAACGGGGTCACAAAGAGGAGTGAGGAAGAACAAGAAAGGGTAATGCAATTAGGTATGACCAATGAGATAACGTTACATTATGGGGAGCATTGCAGTTCTGGGGATAGGGATGCCTATATGAAGGAGACATCTAACAGGGTCACAAAGAGGAGTAAGGAAGAACAAGAAAGGGTAGTACAATTAGGAATGACCAATGAGATAACGTTACGTCATAGGGAATATTGCAGTTCTGGGGATAGGGATGCCTATCTAAAGGAGACATCTAACGGGGTCACAAAGAGGAGTAAGGAAGAACAAGAAAGGGTAATACAATTAGGAATGACCATTGAGATAACGTTACGTTATTGGGAACATTGCAGTTCTGGGGATAGGGATGCCTATCTAAAGGAGACATCTAACGGGGTCACAAAGAGGAGTGACCTCCTTGTACGAGGAAGAACAAGAAAGGGTAATGCAATTAGGTATGACCAATGAGATAACGTTACATTATGGGGAGCATTGCAGTTCTGGGAATAGGGATGCCTATATGAAGGAGACATCTAACGGCGTCACAAAGAGGAGTAAGGAAGAACAAGAAAGGGTAATACAATTAGGAATGACCATTGAGATAACGTTACGTTATTATGAACATTGCAGTTCTGGGGATAGGGATGCCTATCTAAAGGAGACATCTAACGGGGTCACAAAGAGGAGTGAGGAAGAACAAGAAAGGGTAATGCAATTAGGTATGACCAATGAGATAACGTTACATTATGGGGAGCATTGCAGTTCTGGGAATAGGGATGCCTATCTAAAGGAGTCATCTAACGGGGTCACAAAGAGGAGTGAGGAAGAACAAGAAAGGGTAATGCAATTAGGTATGACCAATGAGATAACGTTACATTATGGGGAGCATTGCAGTTCTGGGGATAGGGATGCCTATCTAAAGGAGACATCTAACGGGGTCACAGAGAGGAGTGAGGAAGAACAAGAAAGGGTAATGCAATTAGGTATGACCAATGAGATAACGTTACATTATGGGGAGCATTGCAGTTCTGGGGATAGGGATGCCTATATGAACGAGACATCTAACGGCGTCACAAAGAGGAGTAAGGAAGAACAAGAAAGGGTAATACAATTAGGAATGACCATTGAGATAACGTTACGTTATTGGGAACATTGCAGTTCTGGGGATAGGGATGCCTATCTAAAGGAGACATCTAACGGGGTCACAAAGAGGAGTGACCTCCTTGTACGAGGAAGAACAAGAAAGGGTAATGCAATTAGGTATGACCAATGAGATAACGTTACATTATGGGGAGCATTGCAGTTCTGGGAATAAGGATGCCTATCTAAAGGAGACATCTAACGGGGTCACAAAGAGGAGTGACCTCCTTGTACGAGGAAGAACAAGAAAGGGTAATGCAATTAGGTATGACCAATGAGATAACGTTACATTATGGGGAGCATTGCAGTTCTGGGAATAGGGATGCCTATCTAAAGGAGACATCTAACGGGGTCACAAAGAGGAGTGAGGAAGAACAAGAAAGGGTAATGCAATTAGGTATGACCAATGAGATAACGATACATTATGGGGAGCATTGCAGTTCTGGGGATAGGGATGCCTATATGAAGGAGACATCTAACGGGGTCACAAAGAGGAGTGAGGAAGAACAAGAAAGGGTAATGCAATTAGGTATGACCAATGAGATAACGTTACATTATGGGGAGCATTGCAGTTCTGGGAATAGGGATGCCTATCTAAAGGAGACATCTAACGGGGTCACAAAGAGGAGTGAGGTAGAACAAGAAAGGGTAATGCAATTAGGTATGACCAATGAGATAACGTTACATTATGGGGAGCATTGCAGTTCTGGGAATAGGGATGCCTGTCTAAAGGAGACATCTAACGGGGTCACAAAGAGGAGTGAGGAAGAACAAGAAAGGGTAATGCAATTAGGTATGACTAATGAGATAACGTTACATTATGGGGAGCATTGCAGTTCTGGGGATAGGGATGCCTATATGAAGGAGACATCTAACAGGGTCACAAAGAGGAGTGACCTCCTTGTACGAGGAAGAACAAGAAAGGGTAATGCAATTAGGTATGACCAATGAGATAACGTTACATTATGGGGAGCATTGCAGTTCTGGGAATAGGGATGCCTATCTAAAGGAGACATCTAACGGGGTCACAAAGAGGAGTGAGGAAGAACAAGAAAGGGTAATGCAATTAGGTATGACCAATGAGATAACGTTACATTATGGGGAGCATTGCAGTTCTGGGGATAGGGATGCCTATATGAAGGAGACATCTAACGGCGTCACAAAGAGGAGGAAGGAAGAACAAGAAAGGGTAGTACAATTAGGAATGACCAATGAGATAACGTTACGTCATAGGGAATATTGCAGTTCTGGGGATAGGGATGCCTATCTAAAGGAGACATCTAACGGGGTCACAAAGAGGAGTAAGGAAGAACAAGAAAGGGTAATGCAATTAGGAATGACCATTGAGATAACGTTACGTTATTGGGAACATTGCAGTTCTGGGGATAGGGATGCCTATCTAAAGGAGACATCTAACGGGGTCACAAAGAGGAGTGACCTCCTTGTACGAGGAAGAACAAGAAAGGGTAATGCAATTAGGTATGACCAATGAGATAACGTTACATTATGGGGAGCATTGCAGTTCTGGGGATAGGGATGCCTATATGAAGGAGACATCTAACGGCGTCACAAAGAGTAGTGAGGAAGAACAAGAAAGGGTAATACAATTAGGAATGACCATTGAGATAACGTTACGTTATTGGGAACATTGCAGTTCTGGGGATAGGGATGCCTATCTAAAGGAGACATCTAACGGGGTCACAAAGAGGAGTGACCTCCTTGTACGAGGAAGAACAAGAAAGGGTAATGCAATTAGGTATGACCAATGAGATAACGTTACATTATGAGGAGCATTGCAGTTCTGGGAATAAGGATGCCTATCTAAAGGAGACATCTAACGGGGTCACAAAGAGGAGTGACCTCCTTGTACGAGGAAGAACAAGAAAGGGTAATGCAATTAGGTATGACCAATGAGATAACGTTACATTATGGGGAGCATTGCAGTTCTGGGAATAGGGATGCCTATCTAAAGGAGACATCTAACGGGGTCACAAAGAGGAGTGAGGAAGAACAAGAAAGGGTAATGCAATTAGGTATGACTAATGAGATAACGTTACATTATGGGGAGCATTGCAGTTCTGGGGATAGGGATGCCTATATGAAGGAGACATCTAACGGGGTCACAAAGAGGAGTGAGGAAGAACAAGAAAGGGTAATGCAATTAGGTATGACCAATGAGATAACGTTACATTATGGGGAGCATTGCAGTTCTGGGAATAGGGATGCCTATCTAAAGGAGACATCTAACGGGGTCACAAAGAGGAGTGAGGAAGAACAAGAAAGGGTAATGCAATTAGGTATGACCAATGAGATAACGTTACATTATGGGGAGCATTGCAGTTCTGGGAATAGGGATGCCTATCTAAAGGAGACATCTAACGGGGTCACAAAGAGGAGTGAGGAAGAACAAGAAAGGGTAATGCAATTAGGTATGACCAATGAGATAACGTTACATTATGGGGAGCATTGCAGTTCTGGGAATAGGGATGCCTATCTAAAGGAGACATCTAACGGGGTCACAAAGAGGAGTGAGGAAGAACAAGAAAGGGTAATGCAATTAGGTATGACCAATGAGATAACGTTACATTATGGGGAGCATTGCAGTTCTGGGGATAGGGATGCCTATATGAAGGAGACATCTAACGGCGTCACAAAGAGGAGTAAGGAAGAACAAGAAAGGGTAATACAATTAGGAATGACCATTGAGATAACGTTACGTTATTGGGAACATTGCAGTTCTGGGGATAGGGATGCCTATCTAAAGGTGACATCTAACGGGGTCACAAAGAGGAGTGACCTCCTTGTACGAGGAAGAACAAGAAAGGGTAATGCAATTAGGTATGACCAATGAGATAACGTTACATTATGAGGAGCATTGCAGTTCTGGGAATAAGGATGCCTATCTAAAGGAGACATATAACGGGGTCACAAAGAGGAGTGACCTCCTTGTACGAGGAAGAACAAGAAAGGGTAATGCAATTAGGTATGACCAATGAGATAACGTTACATTATGGGGAGCATTGCAGTTCTGGGAATAGGGATGCCTATCTAAAGGAGACATCTAACGGGGTCACAAAGAGGAGTGAGGAAGAACAAGAAAGGGTAATGCAATTAGGTATGACCAATGAGATAACGTTACATTATGGGGAGCATTGCAGTTCTGGGGATAGGGATGCCTATCTAAAGGAGACATCTAACGGGGTCACAAAGAGGAGTGAGGAAGAACAAGAAAGGGTAATGCAATTAGGTATGACCAATGAGATAACGTTACATTATGGGGAGCATTGCAGTTCTGGGGATAGTCATGCCTATCTAAAGGAGACATCTAACGGGGTCACAAAGAGGAGTGAGGAAGAACAAGAAAGGGTAATGCAATTAGGTATGACCAATGAGATAACGTTACATTATGGGGAGCATTGCAGTTCTGGGGATAGGGATGCCTATATGAAGGAGACATCTAACGGGGTCACAAAGAGGAGTGAGGAAGAACAAGAAAGGGTAATGCAATTAGGTATGACCAATGAGATAACGTTACATTATGGGGAGCATTGCAGTTCTGGGAATAGGGATGCCTATCTAAAGGAGACATCTAACGGGGTCACAAAGAGGAGTGAGGAAGAACAAGAAAGGGTAATGCAATTAGGAATGACCATTGAGATAACGTTACATTATGGGGAGCATTGCAGTTCTGGGAATAGGGATGCCTATCTAAAGGAGACATCTAACGGGGTCACAAAGAGGAGTGACTTCCTTGTACGAGGAAGAACAAGAAAGGGTAATGCAATTAGGTATGACCAATGAGATAACGTTACATTATGGGGAGCATTGCAGTTCTGGGGATAGGGATGCCTATATGAAGGAGACATCTAACGGGGTCACAAAGAAGAGTGAGGAAGAACAAGAAAGGGTAATGCAATTAGGTATGACCAATGAGATAACGTTACATTATGGGGAGCATTGCAGTTCTGGGAATAGGGATGCCTATCTAAAGGAGACATCTAACGGGGTCACAAAGAGGAGTGAGGAAGAACAAGAAAGGGTAATGCAATTAGGAATGACCAATGAGATAACGTTACGTCATAGGGAATATTGCAGTTCTGGGGATAGGGATGCCTATCTAAAGGAGACATCTAACGGGGTCACTAAGAGGAGTGAGGAAGAACAAGAAAGGGTAATGCAATTAGGTATGACCAATGAGATAACGTTACATAATGGGGAGCATTGCAGTTCTGGGGATAGGGATGCCTATCTAAAGGAGACATCTAACGGGGTCACAAAGAGGAGTGAGGAAGAACAAGAAAGGGTAATGCAATTAGGTATGACCAATGAGATAACGTTACGTCATAGGGAATATTGCAGTTCTGGGGATAGGGATACCTATCTGAAGTAGACATCTAACGGGGTCACAAAGAGGAGTGAGGAAGAACAAGAAAGGGTAATGCAATTAGGTATGACCAATGAGATAACGTTACATTATGGGGAGCATTGCAGTTCTGGGGATAGGGATGCCTATATGAAGGAGACATCTAACGGGGTCACAAAGAGGAGTGAGGAAGAACAAGAAAGGGTAATGCAATTAGGTATGACCCATGAGATAACGTTACGTCATAGGGAATATTGCAGTTCTGGGGATAGGGATGCCTATCTAAAGGAGACATCTAACGGGGTCACAAAGAGGAGTGAGGAAGAACAAGAAAGGGTAATGCAATTAGGTATGACCCATGAGATAACGTTACGTCATAGGGAATATTGCAGTTCTGGGGATAGGGATGCCTATCTAAAGGAGACATCTAACGGGGTCACAAAGAGGAGTGAGGAAGAACAAGAAAGGGTAATGCAATTAGGTATGACCCATGAGATAACGTTACGTCATAGGGAATATTGCAGTTCTGGGGATAGGGATGCCTATCTAAAGGAGACATCTAACGGGGTCACAAAGAGGAGTGAGGAAGAACAAGAAAGGGTAATGCAATTAGGTATGACCAATGAGATAACGTTACGTCATGGGGAACATTGCAGTTCTGGGGATAGAGATGCCTATCTAAAGGAGACATCTAACGGGGTCACAAAGAGGAGTGAGGAAGAACAAGAAAGGGTAATGCAATTAGGTATGACCAATGAGATAACGTTACATTATGGGGAGCATTGCAGTTCTGGGGATAGGGATGCCTATATGAAGGAGACATCTAACGGGGTCACAAAGAGGAGTGAGGAAGAACAAGAAAGGGTAATGCAATTAGGTATGACCAATGAGATAACGTTACATTATGGGGAGCATTGCAGTTCTGGGGATAGGGATGCCTATCTAAAGGAGACATCTAACGGGGTCACAAAGAGGAGTGAGGAAGAACAAGAAAGGGTAATGCAATTAGGTATGACCAATGAGATAACGTTACATTATGGGGAGCATTGCAGTTCTGGGAATAGGGATGCCTATCTAAAGGAGACATCTAACGGGGTCACAAAGAGGAGTGAGGAAGAACAAGAAAGGGTAATGCAATTAGGTATGACAAATGAGATAACGTTACATTATGGGGAGCATTGCAGTTATACTATGAATTACCATTACAAAATACACCAATGGTAAACAAAAGTAACACTTTCAGTCTAAATCAAGGCGACCTCTCATCGCAGTATATTTAGGTTTGTAATGATGTTTCCATCAGCTTCAAATAATTAGAACCTGGTTCCGCTTTTAACTTAGAAAGAAGATTTATTACTCCTTCTTTCATTTTCCACAAAGTAATTGCCTCAAGTGACGATCCAAGGGAAAGGCAATAAAACATTTCCGGTTTTTGACAATGAATGCCGTTACATTTGGACAGTAAGGATGCGTTATCTGTACGTGTGTAAGCTGGGAACCCACTTTGAATAAATCACGCTTGTGTCTCCAATCTCGAGTATCTGAACTTCACTCTTTCTTTTCCGATGTCCAATTATGGCTTTTGTTTTGTACCTTAAATCCATCTTAAGTTAACTACATGGTTTACATCATATAGTACATGCATGCACTTCTCTTACATGAAGCTTGTATATTGAAGAATAGAGTTGATCTCCTGGACAATTTTTAAATATTTTCCAACAAAAACATTTTAGATTTGCTTGCACTGGAATCATTTTTCTCGAAAAGTCGATTCAAGTGGCCTTTTATTCTATTTTAATTAGTTTCTTGATTTTAGAAGCCAATGTGAGCTTATAGTCGGTTCTCCATATTACCAACGCTTGTCTGCTCTAATGCCTTTAAGCATTTCCATATCACTTCCCATCTTCCGGCCGTCCTAAGGTTTTCCTCGATGCGCCATAACTCCTTTCCTACCCGTAATTTCAATTCTTCTGCCTTCACACATTACCTCTTAGGTTTAAGCATTAAGGCACATTTAAAGTTAGTTTTAGTTCTACTACTACTTTACTCATGGATTAGACCCATCACGAGTACATACCTCTTTATAACGTCGGTAGGGAAAACGTCTACCTCACTTACTCGACACTGCACACTCATGCCATGATATGTCCACACCCAGTACCGAGGGTATGTTCCTTAAGCCTGCTTATATTTCGCCTTAGCAGGTGGTTAGTACTGGTTGCACTTGAAACTAACAACTATTGTTATTTTGAGTTTACTGATCTTGTGCTTATAAATTAAGACAAATAATATAAACCATTTTTTAAAAAAATTGATTCCATAGACCAATAAAATTAAATGCTGTTTTAGTACATTTTTATTAAATAATTGGTGCAATTAATATAAATAAAGCAACATAACCTTTGTGTTAAAACAACTGTTCTAACACTTAACCTACAACATAAAATCAGCTGTTTTATGAAATCACGTCTTATTACTTATATTAAGCCAAATATGACTGTATTTTAAGTAACTATAATGCATACCTTGCCCCTTTTGTACAACGTTTTCCCTCTTTATAAAACTAAAATTATTTCATTAAATATTAATGAATTTATATTTGAAAAAAAAGTTTAAAACAAATTTATATGAACTTAATTGGATGAATAAAAAGTATTTTTTATTAATGAGTGAAAATTTGAACAAGATATATATATATATAAAAGGAGAGTGTGAAACAATAGAAGGAATTGAATTAGTGAGGAATGTGAGTTATGTTTTCCACAAAGAGAAGTATTTCCGCTTCTGTTTCTCATAAATATCTCGAGTACTTTTGTGTAATTTCATTTCCCTAAAGTGTACGCCTCTGTAGCATAGCTGTATGAAGACGTATAACGCAAAGAAAACTTTATTTTTATAAAGTCATTGAAGAATAAAGAACTCATTTGATTAAAATTGAAGAATTTTTGTGTGAAAGTGCGTGAGTGAGAAAGAGAGAGAGAGGTTGAGATTAATTTTATCTAATTATATATGACAGAGAGAGGGAAAGAGAGAGAGAGAGAGAGAGAGAGAGAGAGAGAGAGAGAGGAGATTCTTTTTATCTTACTATATTCAAACGTATACTGCTTCTCATGTAACGTTGTATGGTTTAGACGAGACACGGGACGGCCAATACGGCCCCAGGCAAATATTAGGATTTGTAGGACACATGACTCAAGAGATAAAACGAATGAAAGTTAAGTGCGGACATTATCTTGACCGGAAGTCAAAACGTGGGTTGCATACCCAACGTCGTTGCAGGCTAATAAAGACGTGACGGGAAAGCACACAACGGATTATTCCATTAGACTTAGTTACTGAGTTCAGAGAAATGTCACTCCGTCCTGTGAGTTCTTGGCATAATACTTCAACATTTACTCAGTTCTACTTTGGAACAATTGGACTCATACAATATTATTTCCATTTTAATAAATCCCTCACTAATTTTATAAAAATTATATGTAAGCCATCCTCTAAAACACCTATGTAGTCTAAATTTTTATTTTTATTTCACTTTCTGTATATATATATATATATATATATATATATATATATATATATATATATATATATATGAAGTTAATATATTACTATTGTAAGTAATTTTATCCATCATTAAGTGCAATGATTTTACCTTGAGTGATGAGGCACCTTTCGGTCACTTGACCATTGTCGAATCACTCATGAATCACATAGTGATTCGACAATGGTCAAGTGACCGAAAGGTGCCTCATCACTCAAGGTAAAATCATTGCACTTAATGGCGGATAAAATTACTTACAATAGTAATATATTAACTTCATAAAGTCAGTGCAACGGAAAAACAATGGATAATGTAAAATATCAAGAATATATATATATTTGTGGATGTGCATTCGTGTGTGTAAGAGGGTGGGGTGGCATGAGTGTCTCTTTGTGTGTGTGTGTGTGTGTGTATGTGTATTCGATGAACATAAACAGATACCCACAACTCTGTGTGATGTTTACAGCTATTAGGAATAAAGTGGAGTTTCTCTGTGTGTGACAAATGATTATTCCTTTCTCGCTACAGGAATTGGGGGGTAAAGACAAGTTAAAGTACCATTAGTGTTTGGAAACTGATGCACTTCGGAAGCTGAAACAACTCCCTAAAACGTATTTTCGGAAATTTATATATTAGGTCGTAAAATGTCTTAACTAATTGCTACTGGTTTTACTACATTGTTTGTTCGTTTCTTTCGATAATTTATTTCTTCTATAATTTCTATAGTTTCTTTTATAATTTTTGTTACTTTCAAAGATTAAACTTCATTTTGCGTTATTATTAAACATGAGAGAGAGAGAGAGAGAGAGAGAGAGAGAGAGAGAGAGAGAGAGAGAGGGAGGGAGAGAGCCTACATACATACACACACACACACACACACACACACACACAATTTTACGCAGATTTTATGAATTCATGAGACGCATATTAAAACTAAAATAAATAAATCGTATGTAGTCATATGAAATATAATTTGTCTGTACATTCAGAGACAGGTAATAAAGGTTGCTGCTTCAATACTGTTACGTGAAGGCCTCGTCCCTGGATTTGTGCAAAGATGCTATCTATTGCTACAGGTCTTGTACGAAGTGAAAAGTGATATTTAAAAAGTAAAACCGGCGCAGATGGAATAGTTTCCAGTATTTCATGAAATATTAGGGGGTAAGTTGAATATAAACCAATTTAATAATTATAATGCAATCATTGTTAAATAAAACGAGGACATAAGAAATATATGAAATAAATATTGTGTGAAAAGAAAACAGGAGAAGGTATTGACCTAAATGCGAGGTGAAACAATAATAATATGACAGGCTACAGTGCTACCAGTTACGTTTTCATACTAAGGCAAAATAATTACAAAATACGCTACAGAAATAACATTCCAAATTACTTCAGGTGAGAGAATATGTCTCGTTATAGGCAAGCTTAAACTAACCTGCTAATTAGTCACCTTCTGTAAATACATTTCTCTGTAAACAGTTCTTCTATATCCGACAATCTTTCTATGAAACAGTAAATCAGATATTATTCACGTTTTATTGCAATTTATATATAATTTATACAATAAAGGTTTTTAAATTCCATAAGATTTCTTT
Organism: Prosapia bicincta; assembly: GCA_036971475.1. NCBI lineage: Eukaryota > Metazoa > Arthropoda > Insecta > Hemiptera > Cercopidae > Prosapia > Prosapia bicincta. The sequence continues at coordinate 3,038,320 of JBAIZL010000050.1, forward strand.
GGCAGTATAGTCTATAAATTAAATATTACGTTAAAGCATATAAACATTTTTATATATTGAGGAAATTAATTAATGAAATGGGTTAATAATATTTAATACATTTGTTTGTATTGGTTAGTTTGATATTTAGGTGGTTTCATTTAGATAAGGGTTTTTATGTAAAATCCACACACACACACTCGCGCACACACTATATGCATAATTTCCTTATATGATAGTTCCCTTGATAAACATTTGGAACAAGAATTTTTCTAACTATGTCTTGAAAAAGAATATGTATTTCACGTAACTCGAAAAATTTCTTTCACTGATAATCTCTGAACACTTTATTCATTATAATATTTTTGTCGTGCCCTGAATTACGGGTAAACATGTATTATATGTGAAAACTATATATTGTTAAATTTATATAAAATACCTTCATAGAAAGTTATGTTGTCTCATGTACTGCATAAACAACATCAACACACTAAAAATTTAAATTTCTTTTACCAAGAGCCTTGTCCGCATCAGATAAGAAAACATCCCTTTTCTAGCCTCAAACAAGATACCCTCCTTTTATATTAAATTTACATCATTCTTTTATCAGTATTGCAGTATCTTGAATATTGTACCTAATTCAATTTGCTGATATTTTAAATATTCTAATACTGTTACTAAGACACACACACACACACACACACACACGCGCGCGCGCCCGCACGCACGCACGCACGCACATATTCAGGATCCATTTCCAAGTTTTAATCACAATCTATCATTCATCATTCTTCTCGTAAAACCGCAACAGGAGAGTTGCTTTCTTTCTGTGGTGCCTGTTATTGATGTTTCTACATTCATTATTTCCTTTATACAACTCTGTAATGTATATCTACAACATCTCTAGAAACTATTTTCCATTGCATTGATGCGCTTCTGTTTGTTCTTGTTCTCAGTCCAGTCTTCAGAGCCGTACGACACTGTACCTTCCCCCAGTGTTTTAAATAGGTGTCTTTTTGTTCTTTTCTTTAGGTCCTTATTCCATAATAATTAATTTAGTTGTAATATTTCGTCCTCTCCACATTTTCTGCAACATGCCTTTCCTATAGATTCTATCCTTAGTGAATGTTACTGCCAAATATTTGAATTCTTTAGTATTTTCTACGTTTCCATCAATGTTTACATCTTGTCCTGCACATCCTACTTCTCTGTATTATGTTTTGTCAGTATTACTTTCCAGGCGATATTTGTTTAATTTTCCCCCTAGTTTTATAACAAAATATTTATCATCATCATTTCTTCAGCTAAAACAACCTGGTTCAACTAATTACAATTTTTTTTTTAATATTAGTTTTACCTAAATAAATATAACTAGAACTTTTAGCATTGTAGAAGACAAGTTAGGTTATGATTTTGGAGATGACAAAATAACTGCTTTCTTTACGGCCCGAAGTAAGTAATTGCACGAATGGCTCAACTGTTCAAATGGTTTACAATGGTTAAACGAAATAGACTGTAAATGTTAACTGATTGTTGAGTCGACTTTGTGTTGCAGTGAATCAATGCCTTGCAATGGTTAAAGTAAACAGACTGTACAAGTTAACTGATTGTTGAGTCGACTTTGTGTTAAAGTAAATCACAGAATGACCGCTTTACACGTAATTATAGGTATTACGTGCTCCCGTTCCGCCTAGCAAGGTTCGCCATCTATATGAACGAGTAAAGGAATAAAGGTAAACTTTAAAGTGTGATTTATATTTACAGGAAACGCTTTACAACCCCACTTGAGCGGGATTTACAACCCCCTACCCCTAGGTAACATTAACCCTATTCTTTGTAACATGAACAGCGTTGTACTTTATGCTGTTATATTTTACAAAACGGGTATCGTTATTTATTTGATCGCATAAATCGTACATTCTGGATTTTTATTAGTCCCTATTACATGATTTTTTAAAAGCGTTAAACGTTTCCAACTCTATTGCGCTGTAAAATGTGCTGGATAGGAATTATTAAAACTTACGTAGTTACTACAGCCTTGACATGGAATCATGAAATATTATATTTGTAAAATTTTGTTCACATTTTATAAAATTAAACTCTTATGTAACAAACAGCCTAAATGTTAATTGAATTTTCCCAAACTTATATCCTAGTAATGCTTAATATAGACTTACTCGTCCTAACTTGTGTAGCGAATATTTGCACACATTTGCGTATGTTTTCTGCCTCCTTTACTAACGTTAGCATATTGTTGTTTGTTGAGGCGTTTCGGAATAACTCCATTCTCAAAACTTTAACAATACTTATATATTAAAGAGGGGGTTTATAAAAGTTTCAAGAATGGAGTTATTTCGAAACGCGTTTAAGAAATATTTTTTAATGAGAGGAAAGCCAGATAATGTACTCAAATGTATTGTAATGTTGTATTAAAATGAGAGTTTAAATGCTTACAAACCTACAGTAAAAGTAACTTTGTTTACCCAACCATCATTCACATAACCTAGGTTACAAAAAACCTTACAGAAACTCTTTGACGCTACTGGGAAAAGGGCATATATATATATATATATATATATATATATATATATATATATATATGTATGTATAATATTAATTATGGTGATATGTTTTCTTGTAATATAGTTAATAAATTAAAAATATTTCAAAAACAAGAATACTTTTAATGAATATATTTATTCAAAGCTTTTCGCCGATAAAATAGTACCAGCATCTTCAGGAAAATAATTATCTAATACAATATTTTTACAAAATTAAATCATATGTCATAAGAGATATGATTTAATTTTGTAAAAATATTTTATTAGATAATTATTTTCCTGAAGATGCTGGTACTATTTTATCGGCGAAAAGCTTTGAATAAATATTTTCATTAAAAGTATTCTTGTTTTTGAAATATTTTTAATTTATTAACTATATTACAAGAAAACATATCACCATATTAAATAAATAAATAAATATATATATATATATATATATATATATATATATATATATATATATATATATATATATACATATACATACATACATACATACACATATGTTTGTGTGTGTGTGTGTGTGTGTGTGCGTGCGTGCGTATTAGGTAATATGTGTGTGTTATAAATATATAAATATAATATAATATTTAGACATATAATATATAAATATATTATTAAAAATTTCAAGGTTAGGAGGTCGAGGGAGTTTCAATAAAGTTTACTGAAGTTAAGACCTTGGCAATATCTTGGGACAGGTATTGTAGCCAAGCTGAAACTTGTATGTATTATTTTCTATTAGTTGGAATTCATGAGTTTAGTTATAAGATTCTAACATTATTAAGCTGACACCCAAAATCTTCACATTCACACACATATGTATGTATGTGTATATATATATTTACACGAAAATGTAATTAGAAATTGGAGGCATAAAGTTTTAATGGTTTTTTAGTTTTTTTTGTATTTCGTTTCTGTACATTCCTCCTAATACTTAGTACAATTCTTTCATATTTATTAAAGAAGTTTTCGAAAACAGAATTGAACCAAATTTTCAGTCGTTAATGAAATACCTCTTATTCATCTACTCAAGTTCAAATAATTTTTATTTAGTTATAGAGGATGACACTTGTTCTTAATATAGTTATTTTCAAATAATATTGAATTAATGAAATTTAATAAATATTTTTTTTTAAATTTTGGCACCTAATATTTTGATTTTATCACATGTTGTATAAATACAATCCATAAGAGCTCTAGAGCTCTAGGGCCTAGGCCCTAATTATTTAATAAAAAGTAAATAAAATACATTTATTTTTGTTGTCCTAAGTACAAATTTACTTTTTTTTATATTACCTAATTAGAAATAGGTTTAATGATAATTTTTATAAACGTGGTATAAGAATATGTTACTAGATACGGTTGGTATAGGTTCCATTAATATAGTTATTTTACAAGGAAGTCTGTTTTGAGGTAGCAAACTCGAATCGTACATTCCGTAGCACAGAAAAACAGCCCTAAAAAGCACGACACAAATTGGGCGCAGGCTTAAGTGACGTGCGAGGGCTGAGCACCTTACGACCCTTCCCCATATTTTTCGTCCTTTCTTTAGAGTTTCTGTTTTTTTAAGGTTCGGGTTTATATTTTTTTTACACCGAAAACTTGAATTAAGCTGGCATATAACAGTAGGCTAGAACCCCGATGTAAAGTGTCACATAACATACACCATAGAAGCACATAAAATAAGCAGTATACAGTACAATATACATAAAGCATACGACGCAAACCATATGGCATGGTGCATATACAGATATAAAGCAAACTCAAACTATAATATAAATAGTTACAACTCACAGCATATAACATACATCTACAACACAAGATGAACAAAATTGATCATATGTGCATATAACGTTAACTTATTCAATAAATAAACATTCAACACATCATAACAAGTAGATACACAAAAACACACTGATTATCTATTAAAAACACACAAACATGACATAAAACATTAAAAACGAAGTTTACAAGGTGATCAATTGTTACATTGAACAAAATTTTATTTTAGTGTATTTTTTTATGTCTTGGTGGTGGTAACCAAATTTCGGTTTTCCGCCAGAAAAAAAACACTTAACAAACAATTGCTATGCTTGTCTGATAAAAGATTCTTATTTAATAAATTAACAATAAGCAACGTACAAGATAAATAAACTCAAAGTAAAATCCAAAACATGAAACTCAGACAAGCACAAACATAAGATTTAACATAAATTGTATGTTTTACAACATATACAATAATCGGTATGATTTAATAAAAAAACATTGAATACATTTTTGAAGCATACTACTTGTAATATAAGAACTAAAGCAAGGAATAATGCAGATTAAAATTGGTTTTAAAAAATGTAATAATATAAAATATTTTACAGGCACAGTCTTGTGTATTTTAGTGTAGAAGTAACATAAATACAAATATGAAATCATATTCTTTACCGGTAGGAATACTGGCAAACATTTGAGTGTCTTCTTCTGTCTTTCCTAACATTAAAACGTTCTGTTTTGTGACGCTTTTCGGAATGTCTCAATTTTTAAAACATTAACTACACGCTTTCACTTTAAAAAATGTAGCGTGAACAAAAAACAACGTTTTAATATTAGAAGAGGCAGAAGGTGACACTCAAATAATATAAAATCAATTAGTTTCTTGTGGGTGAATTATATTACGCCCAGAAATTAAAACATAATTTAACAACCCATTGTAAAACTTCCTCCACATCGATTGGTCAGCATGTCCTTTACAAGTTGCATAACCTTTATAGATTCATCTATAATTATAGAAATAGGTGACAGATATATCAAATTCATTAAAAAATAATAACCAAACCTAACCTTACCTGACCTGGTTTTCTTAGGTGTTTGCCGTTAAAAATAATTTCAGATTCGTGTTCAGCAAGTTCAAACTGATCAGGAAAGAAATTTCGCCGATCGAAGCGGTAGTCGCTGATCTAAATAATTACTAAAATTAATGCAGTATTAAGATTCTCGTATAATTTATTGCAGTAAATTCATGTTTATTTTTTCCCAGACATTAGAGTCAAAAAGTAATTGTTCCGAGAAAATTGTCTTTTTAAATTTACTTATTTTGTTAAAATACATTTGTATTAAATTAAATCTAAATTAACGTAAATTCAGAAGGATTCTCTACTAAATAGTACAAATATTTCTGAATACAAATAATGCCTTGAAATAAAGCCTGTCTGAAAAGTATGAAACAAAACCAGTCCAGGGCTGGGACACAGCAGGAAATAATCCACAGAGAATAACATTTGGGAGACAAGAAAAGGAATATCAAATGCAGATGTGGCGTAGAAATTAGTTTTATATACAACGCCGCAGTTTGACGTCGTGTTCACAAGAACCAAAATAATCAGAGGCTTTCCCTGGAAGCACTTTCTCTTTGATATTATTTATAGTTCATAAATTAATTTTCTTGTTGTTATTGAGTTTTATTGTGTTTAATGATTTTATATTCCACACTTGCTCAAGAAAATAAATTACATCAGTGGTGGATCCAGAAAAATATTTTTTGGGAGCGGGGGGGGGATAGGTCGAAGGAAAGGTATGCACCGGCCGAATATTTAAGGAATATGGTAGCTATAGCGTAAACTTTAAGGGTTTTCTTTTAGAGGGAAATGGTCATAGACATACTCTGTGACATTACACAGTCATTAGTTAGCCTCATTTACTATATATTTACAATACAAAATAATTAATTATTACATTGCGGGTGGGCGTATTAATTAAATACTATGGTGCGATAATAGTGATTGTTATAGGTGTTTTAGACACATTATACTAATCAAAAAGTAGATTTGAATCAGGGACAAAGGGCTGGAAGCAAACATCGGGAATGCAATTTTTTTAATTCCTTTAAATTTAAATTTAAAAATTCCTTTGTCATATAGTGGATGACAATTTATGTTAATACAGTTTTTTAAATATTTATTCAATAATTAAATTATAGAATTTGTGGCGTTCAGCTGGTTTTGAACTGAGAATCTTCATGTTCGAAGTCTAGTGCTTCTTGGCACTGCCCCAACTTTCCAATTCATAGAAATATTTCTCAAAGATGTGTATCAATTCTCCAGCCATTATCTGATTATCGAAATCTCCATTGTTCAACCTTAAACTGTTGCCATGGTTACCACGCAATATCATAAATAGGTCTCTAGGGTAACTAAAATAATTTTTTTTGTTAATCTCAGTAGAAATCTACTTCAATTATTTTGTATTACTTGTTTTACATTTACAGTGTTACTTTATAGTTGGAAAATTTCCACTTTTCCATATTTTTCGGGGGGGGGGGGGTGCGTTGAACCTTAAAGCCTTCCCTCCCTTAATTTGCCACTGAGTGGCTTGAACAACCTTTTACTAAGAAACCTATTACAGGCAACAGATATATTGTATGAAACCTTACATACATCCTAGTTATAGAAGAAGTAAGTGATACTATTATTGCTAAAACTCGAATGGACCTTAACGGTGTAAAGCACTTAGCTGAAGCCTTTGTGCTTTCTTCCCATCCCTACCACAGGACTAGCTTAGTGGATACCTACCTTTTTGCGGAAACCAAATACCCACCTGATGCTAAATCTTCTGATATCCTCTGGTATACATACCTGCCAGCCAAACCACTTTCTCCTTGCAGCTCCCAAAGGAGGGCACTCACAGAGTACATGGATTGGGCTTTCCTCTTGGTCCTCGTCGCATCTCTTGCACACAGGGGACCTAGATCTTCTGTTTTTTATTGGAACCCCCTCAGATTCCCATGGTCTGTGACCAGCTCTGCAGTAATTCAGGGTTGAGGTTTACTTACGAAGAGTAGTTCTTTGCCCCACAAGTCTCACGAGTAACCCCACAGTACCTTGTAGAACTCGTTATATTATAAAGAAGATCGTAATGCTCATCAGGTTTTCTTTATAAACAGATCTTATAATGGAAATAAAATCTAAGTTGTTTAAAAAAAATCAGAACTGAACTTTTCAATAACATTAGAAAGTTGACTGAAATAAGAAATTAAACTTTTTGATAGCAGCAATCGGAAATAAAGGAAAGTTTCTTCTTAAGTACAAAATGTTTATTCGTTTCTCGTTAACAGAAATACGAGAGTAAAGACAAGTTTAACTTCCATTAGTGTTTAGCAAGTAATGTACTTCCGAAGAAACTTGCCAGTTAGCATCGTTTCCACTGAAAGTTATGTTTCAAGTCGTAAATTTTCTAATCACTTGAGTAAATGTCATCAGTTGTGCTACCTTAACTTTCTTATTACTACTTCCATTAATTGTTTTGACCTTTTTAACATTTTTGTGTAACTCTTTTTGTCTATTTCTTCTTCACAGTAGTTAGTTTTATTACTTAGTGTTAGCTATGTAATAGTAATAATATTAATTTATTGTTAGCAAATATTGTATATTAACTTTAGGGATCAAAAATAATATGCAAACTGATTATTTTCATTAAAATATAATAAAAAAGAGATACAATATATTCCCTAGATAATTATAGAATAAATAATATTATATATTTATATATATATATATATATATATATTTACAGATATATGTATTTATATATATATGTATTTATATATTTATTTATTTTTTCTTAAAATTTATAAATGTAATTAATAAATAAAAATGCAATAATTGTATTAAACTATGTATTTTTCAAAACGTTTCGCCAATAGATGTATTTAGGAAAAACAGTGGTATAAAAAAATTAAATAATTTTCACAATATTTAATATATAAATATAATGTAAATTGTCTATATTTAAGTGCACCAATTTCCTAACGTAAGTATATTTTATTTGATTTGACTTATATGTAAAGCTTCCGTTGCCGAACTGTATCAGCTTCTTTAAAACTTACAACACAGTTCTTTGTAGCTCTATGAGTGGATTAAAACTGATGCCAGCCCTAATGTAGTGACAGAACCATAAAGAACTCTGTACTCAGTTCTTTGTAGCTCTATGAGTGGATTAAAACTGATGCCAGCCCTAATGTAGTGACAGAACCATAAAGAACTCTGTACTCAGTTCTTTGTAGCTCTATGAGTGGATTAAAACTGATGCCAGCCCCAATGTAGTGACAGAACCATAAAGAACTCTGTACTCAGTTCTTTGTAGCTCTATGAGTGGATTAAAACTGATGCCAGCCCCAATGTAGTGGCAGAACCATAAAGAACTCTGTACTCAGTTCTTTGTAGCTCTATGAGTGGATTAAAACTGATGCCAGCCCTAATGTAGTGACAGAACCATTAAGAACTCTGTACTCAGTTCTTTGTAGCTCTATGAGTGGATTAAAACTGATGCCAGCCCCAATGTAGTGACAGAACCATAAAGAACTATGTACTCAGTTCGTTGTAGCTCTATGAGTGGATTAAAACTGATGCCAGCCCCAATGTAGTGACAGAACCATAAAGAACTCTGTACTCAGTTCGTTGTAGCTCTATGAGTGGATTAAAACTGATGCCAGCCCTAATGTAGTGACAGAACCATAAAGAACTCTGTACTCAGTTCTTTGTAGCTCTATGAGTGGATTAAAACTGATGCCAGCCCTAATGTAGTGACAGAACCATAAAGAACTCTGTACTCAGTTCGTTGTAGCTCTATGAGTGGATTAAAACTGATGCCAGCCCTAATGTAGTGACAGAACCATTAAGAACTCTGTACTCATTTCGTTGTAGCTCTATGAGTGGATTAAAACTGATGCCAGCCCTAATGTAGTGACAGGACCATTAAGAACTCTGTACTCAGTTCTTTGTAGCTCTATGAGTGGATTAAAACTGATGCCAGCCCTAATGTAGTGACAGAACCATAAAGAACTCTGTACTCAGTTCTTTGTAGCTCTATGAGTGGATTAAAACTGATGCCAGCCCTAATGTAGTGACAGAACCATTAAGAACTCTGTACTAAGTTTTAGAAATGATGACACTGTTCGGCAACGGAAGCTTTAACATATAAGTCAAATGAAATAAAATATATTTGCGTTAGGAAATTGGTTCATTTAATAATATAATTTAACCTAATATTTAACATGAAAAATAATGCCACGAAAGTTGGAGTCTCCGGTTTATGGCCAGAGTTTTTCTTACAAAAATCAATCGTGGATGCAGTTTTTGTAGAATTTAGTATCGTAATTTACCCCAATTCAGTTAAAGTTATAAAAGCATTTGCATGACGAGAGCATAACAATAGCAGCTAGTTTTTCTACCTTTTGTCTATACGGTGCTTTGGTTTCTCCGCTTGTATCTCAGCAGCAGAAAAAGGGAAAAAAGGAAAGCTAGATAGTTTAGTGTAACATCCACACTGAAAAATACAGTAACCCTAATACTTCCAAATGTGGTAACCCTAATAGTGGTTGCCATGGGGACTACTAATCTCTGACTAGCCACAAGAGGTGGCTCATCCGTCGCTTCGGTAGAAATACTCGCTATAAATTTGGGATGAAAGATGTGATGCACATTCTAGGATACATATTAGTTATGCATCACATTTTGAACGAGTGCACTTTAGAATTTTAATGTATGGTCTGTATTATTATGATTTCTCCTTGAAAAAATATTTTTCAATAACCTTAAAATTTTTTAATCGTTAATTTTAATTGACATCAGTATAGTGTAACGTTTTTTTTTGTATTCCCGCCAAACATGGATAAAGGTAAACTAAAACTAGTTATTAGTTTCAATGGTTACCGTGGGAGAGCAGCATTCAGCAGGGAACCGATTATAAACAGCTGATTATAAACAGCTGATAAACAAACATGAATTTTCCAGTTAAATGAAAATTATTAAAAATAACTTGAAGTATTAGAGTATTTCTCATGAAATAATGCTAAAATGTATATGTATAATTACAGTATATGGACATTCTCAACGTATTTCTTGGGTTACAACGAGTGAAGGTAATTACGAATAAAAGCCGAGAGGAAATGTTAGGCTCTGAGCGTAATTGGTAAAGCATGTTCGACGTCGTAATTAGAGAGTGACGTCACTCAAACGTTCTGTTCAGTATAACTTTGTTGTGCTCGCTTTCGTCATTGTTGTGATAAGCAATAAATGGAATATGTGTGTCTAATGCATTCCCGCCGGATTGCCCTTGTGTTCTTCCGTGCATGTGTAAGCATTGAATGGCTATAGCCGCAGTTGTTCGTGGTAAGCGATTTGATTGGAGCTTTAAAATGTAATTTCGAGTTGTTTGTTTACTTTAAAGTTACGTAGTTAAACATGTGTATAACTATTAGACTGTCGAAATTATTGGAAACAATATAGCGCGTGAGGAAGAAAGTGTTCGGGGGGGGGACCTAGTGACACTCCAAAATTCTAAAGTTTTGAAAAATTACAAAATTACTTATTTATTTTCTCAATTCCGCACAATTACTTATTTATTTCCTCAATTTTAACTGAATGCACTGTCCAACACTCAGATCGTTGAACAATGCACTGACTAAGTGTGTATTCAGTACATTTCCAGTGGTGAATTAACAAGAAATAATTAAATAAAAAACTCAAGATATACAACCCAAAAACTGCAAGATAACATCAGAAAACAAAAAGGTATTTTAAAACCACCGGCGTTTCATATACGAGGGGTACCCAAAAAATGTTTTTAAAAGATATTTATTTTCAATATTTTTTACAAGAACAACCTTATCCCTTTAGAAGTGGTCACCAATGAGACTTTTACATTTGTGCCACCAGAGATTTCATTGTTCGAAACTTTGTTTGTAGTCATCTTTAGAAATGGCTGTCAGCTCCTGCTTCGCTTTTTTCTTGACTTCTTCAATGGTTTCAAATCGGGGACTCTTCGTGCCGCTTTGATGCTTGGAACAATAAAAAGTAACACGGAGCAACTTCAGGCGATTAAGATGTGTGGGGCAGCTTAGCCTTGCCATGGTTATCCCAAAACTGTGTGACAAGAGATGGCTGTGTGTGCAAGTGCATTGGCGTGGTGAGTAAAGCCGGTTATTCTCCCATAAATCGGGTCTTTATGGACGAACACTGTTGCACAATCTTTTTAAACCTCCAAATAAAAGGTTTAATTGTCGGTCTTTTCTGAGGGAACACACTTTGAATGAACTACGCCCTTGGCATCAAAAATGAAACCAGAATTATTTTGATGTTTGATTTGACTTGACGG